>BMAO01025056.1:0-20546 GCA_019973975.1 Trichonephila clavata | reverse complement strand
AAAACATCTATTTGTATCCATAAGTTCTCACAAGTCGATGTTTCAAATCAAATAATATCTTTCCTCCAAAGGAAGACTTTATTCCACAAAATCTTCCTCAAGGTAGTGTTCTTTCTCCCCTATTTTATGTACTATTTATAACCAATTTTTTAAACTTTGCAATATGACATCGAATGCTCAGTTTATGCTACGATGTTTTCATTACTGCTCACATTATTGTCTTGATGACATTAGCAAAAATTGCAAAATACGCTGTAAAGAATAATCTCCATGTTCTAATATTGGAAGCTTTCTCTAAGTCCTGATAAAAATACAATAGCGGAGTTATCCAATAAAAGAATTAATACGTTCACTAATATTTTATTGGAGGGTTATTCACTCCCTTGGCAATCCTCTATCAAATATTCCGAAGCTGATTTTTCTAAACGGAACCAGAATGTTTCATTAAGAAATCAAATAAATAGCAAAGCGTTGAAAAAATTACTAGCCTTAAGGCTAGTAATTTTTTCACACACAACATCATGAACCAAGAGCAGCACAACACACAAACATCATGAACCAAGAGCAGCAGATCTGATAAAAATTTATCATTAATACCGCATGCAGTGTTTCTACTGTTTTAGCCACATAATTAATAAATGTTCTGACAACCAACTGAACATTTTAATGTCATTCAAACCAAAGCCCTCCGAATTGTATTAGGACTTCCCCAAAGGACTCAAAATATTGTACCTTTAAAAATTGGCAGGCCAAGAAATTTTGTCAGATAAAATAAATTTTGGCAAAAAAGCTTTTCCTTTTCAAATTTCTAATCAAACTTCTTCTCCGTTATATAGCAATAACCCTGAGTTCTGAATCTAAATAATATGGAAGAGATAAAAATAATATTGTTAATATAGTATATAATAAATACACTGATGTCCAAAAGTTAAGCATAAATCGTAAAATGCGAAAAACATGGAGTAAATTTTCATAAAATTATTCCAATTTCTTGCGGATATTAATTGGGTGAAGAAGAAACATTGGGTTTATGCAAAATTTCAGTCGACTACGTCCTGCGTGAAACAACGCGCATGTCGGATCGCGGAGAAACCGATTCACGCAACTTAGGCAGTTCAGACAAGTTTCGTGCAACTGCTGTGCGAAGACGTTGTTAACTATCAAACAAGGTGAATGATGGCACAAAGACACAATTGGACACGTTTACAAAAAGGAAGAATTATTGGAATGCTGGAATCCTCACGATCACAAATCGAAGTGTTCGAATTCTGAATAGGGACCAGTCTGTGATCTCAAGACTGTGGTAGAGGTTTCAAGAACGGGAGATGTTACCGACAAACCAGTATCAGGTCGACCAAGAGTCACAACCGTCGCCAAGACCGATATCTGGTAATAAGTGCGCAACGTCAGAGGGCATACTACCAGAGCACTGGGTTGGCGCTCACAGTTGCCACAGAAATACGAATTTCGAGACAAACTGTTTACAGGAGACTCAATCATGCTGGCCTGTATGCCAGAAGACCAGCAGTTTGCATTCCCTTCACGTCTGCGCATAAACGCGCTCTTTTGAACTGGAGTTTAAAACATCAACATTGAGTGTGAGAGATGGCCAATGTGATGTTCAGTGACGAGTTCCGGTTTAGTCTGAGTAGTGATTCTCAGCGGGTAACAATATGGAGAGAACGTGAAACACGTTTTGAACCAAGAAACATAATGGAAAAGACATTCTTTTCCATCAAGGGGAATAATGGTATGGGCAGGCTCATGATGACGCCGCACAGACCTCCATTTCTTTGACACGGGGTCTGTGACTGCCAAAGATCAGAGACGAGTTCTTGAGCCTTATGTTTGCTTGTTTCGAGGTGCGTCGGTCCTGACTTCATATCATGGATGATAATGCGCCATGTCATCAAGCAGGTGCTCATTGATGACTTCCTTGAAACGGAAAACATCCAGCGCATGTCGTGGCCTGCGAACTCCCTGATTTAAATCCTATCAAGCATGTATGGGATATGCTCGGGAGACAAATCGTAGTTCTTTCGCACCCATCAAGCTCCGTTACAGAACTGAAAGAGAGCTCTCCAAGAAGCTTGAACCGTTTGAGCCCACAAATCATTCATCATCTCATAGCAAGTATGGTAAATCGCTGTGCAGCGTGCCTGGCTATCAGAGGTGACCACACGCCTTATTAGACTGTAGCATCAGTATTTTATTTAATGTTTTCTTTCATTTTTTCTTTAAAGTGTGAATCCTAGCTATGCTCATTTTCTTTCAAACTGCTACTTTGGATAATAAAATTAATTATTATCATTCTTTTGATTTGCTTCCTTATTTTTTAACCATTTTACACTCGCATATCACGTTTCCCGCCATTCTGATTTACAGTTCCTTCTTTATTCACAGAATTATCAATTATGCTTAGCTTTTGGCACACAGTCTACTTTGATTGCTGATAGTTGTCAAATTATCCCAATCCTCAGAATAACATCTTTTTCAGTTTTCCTCGTTTAAAAATATATGTTAATTATTTCAAATTTCAGAATGAAAATTGACCTATTTGAGTTATAAGGGGTTTGTTGATGAAACAGTTGATCAGACTTAGTATATCAGTATTTCTAGGACTTTTATATAATAGCTATTGATGTTTTGAAAAATGAGCAAACTACATGTATTGCAGGTATTATGGAAAATTCCTCTTTTGCTTATAGAGTTAATCACAGTAACTCTATTTTTACAGGTGAAGCTCTGGCATCTGCCAAGTTTTAGATTATTTGTCTGTTTCAAACAAGAATCTGCTTATTTTATCTGATAATCTCTCTGTTCTCTCTGCTTTTCAAAATTATTCGATAAATTTACATAGAGTTATGCATAAATTAGCTAGTAAGATTTATATACTATCGTATTATAGAAATCAGTTGATTCTACTTTTGACTCCGGGACACTCACACAAATTTATTGCTTAAAAAAACACACAGTCAAATTATCTCTTAAGATCTGTCACAGAGTCTAATGTTCACATTGACTGGATTTTCTCAGAAGACATCAGTAAAAAAGTATATCTAAAGAGATTTAAAAAGCAAACGATAATATCTATTCAAACGAGCATTTTGAAAATTTGGTCAATATTCAAACATAGAAACCTATCTCGAGGTGAACAAAAAAAAAAAAAAAAAAATCCTGAGTATTTGAATTTGTATCCTATGTATTTAATAAAAAAGTAACTAAAATAAAATTTTTCTTTGTTGACCTAAGTAGAAATTGACTTAATTTTTTTTTATATTACTTGTTTTAATACTTCATATTACCTCTAACAGACACACACAAAAATTCGGTTTTATCTATTTTGTACTGAGTTTAGTTTAGATTTCTTTTCTTCCATGTTTACATTCTACTGTCATACAAAGTTTGCCACGCAGTTTGATAATTTATTTCGAATATTAATTTATCAAAGGCCTAATAGTAAAAGAGAGTTGTTACTGAAGTCGGTATTATTTGTTTATGATTCATACACACTTGCGTGTGCATTTTTGTTTCAAATTTATTACAACACTTACTGATTTTACTAAGGAAAATAACTCTTTACATAATAAAGATCATTTTAAATTTTATTTGTTGATTAAGCTAATGAGTATTGATCTTATAACAGCCAAATATATGTAGAAATATTAAAAGTCATCATTCGTTAAGAAAGATGTTATCTGAAAATAATAAGAAATGATGTTTGTCAGAGGAATCATTTGAAACTGTACCAACGTTTGATGAAAAGAACTACAGTATATATATACTTGGATACTATCGCTAGATTAATCATCCGACACTAATATATCCTTCCGACCCGAAGCAAAGTACAAATTAACACACAAACTATGTTTTCTAAATTATCGCAGAAAGTTCAGAGTAAAAGTTATTCGCTCTGTAGTTATCGAACACCGCCATTTTATGGGGTACTCTGTAAAGATTGAAATTTTATGCAAGTCTTGTAATGAAAGTTATGGAACTGTTCATTCAAGTCAAAAGAAGGTAAAAAGCTCGTATGATTTAAATAACAAGCCGGTTACAGCCTTCTCATTTACAAGCAAAGGCCGTGATTCATTGGAAATTTTCTTTTTTGCTTAACATCCAACAGTGTATAAAAAATATTTAACCAATGCATACATGATTTATTGATAAAAGAAAAAGTAAAGGATCATGCTTAAGATGCCATGCCAAGCAGCTAGAGAAGTTCACATAAATATCGTATTATTCCCTAAACCTTAAAGGCATTATTGATGTTTTCCATATGTTTACATTTTTTTAAAGCAATGACCTGGCATTAGGTACAGTTATTTTGGTATCCTTAACTTTGAGTAAAGTATTGTTAAAGTACCATCACAGAATTGTGTTTGGGGGGAATTCTGGGAGTTGACAGTGAGAAGTATCATATATGGCAAAAAGAACATGTTCTTGTGAGGGAAAACAGTATTTCGAAAGAATATTTTGGAGTCATGGAGGTGCATGCTACCCTAATGATGTAGAGTCGATCAATTAGTGAATGTCAAATGACTTGGTTTCCGTACAGAATTTATGCGACTAAAATCCTTTCAGTATTTTGCAAAATGTAACATAAATCTGATAACGAAATTGAAAAAGAAGTTATTGAACCATATTAGAATGAAAGTGACTTGGTTAGCATAAACAGGGAAACATTTTTTAATGGAGAACAACATCGTGAAACTACAAAACTTTTACAGAAATGTCATAAGAAACGATGTAGCAGGCTCCAAAAGAATAAAAACTGCTATTTTTTATATTAACTTAATGTATTGTTCGTCAAGGAACAAAAAAGCTTATTCATGGAATGGGAATCAACCTGTATGTACAAAACAGCAACAGCCAAAAATGAAATCCTAAGTCACATAGTTCCACGAAAATTTGTTTGTTGCATCTTTATTGAAAAAGTTATGCCAGTATATATTAACATTTGGCCTCAAATTCTACATTCGATAAATATATGGAGGCAAACTAATGAAAGTGTGTGTACAGCTGCAAATGGTGATAATCTCCAAAGAAAGTGTTTGTCTGTGTTTCCTTGCTAGTTCAAAACTCTTATTATTTTTAATAATAATTCACACCAAAAATTAGATGGCAAAGACTTAGAACAGGGTTTTTTTTCGAGCGTTCTCCCTGCGCTCTCTCTTTCACTAAGTTTCACACACACATTAAACTCTATACACAATTTATGTCCTCTTGCGATAAATATTCACTTATTATTTGGAGGGGGGTCACAAAAATTATTTCCACATCCACCCCTCGGGTTGAATGACACATTCAACAATTTACAAATGAAACGACAATACACAATAAAAGTAATCGTTGTTAGTGCTGTGTAAATTACGGAGTACGTATTCCCGAAGGGGATGTATCTCTTCATCAGAAATTAAAGAATTAGTTATAGAAAATAATGTTGCATGAAGTGAAATGAAATAAAATGTAATAGTTAATATGGTGTGGAGAAAATTTATATAGGCAGTGGCGTTAAAGCTTGCTAGAAAAAACAGCACGCGGCCGCAGTCCTCTCGCCATGGTGCGAATTGCCCAACCAGCAGTTTTTTCCGGGTGGACAGAACCTCTCAATCCTACTAGTAGGCGTAGAAACAAATGGCACGTTCAGAGATTGGTCGAACGGCCGGAACGAGAAAGTAACATTATGTGGCGGAATCTAAGTAAGCCAGTAACAGCCTCCGGACAATAGTGATCACTTTTGTATAGTGGTCATGTTACTGGACTTCGAACCCACTCAACGCAGCAAGCAAAGTCGTATGACTCACTTGACGCAATAGTAACAACTCCCATGGATGCCATAACAACGAATATCTCGTTCGTTCGCTTATCCACCGACTCACTGGTGGGGGAGTATTGTGGCGATATCTAAGTAAGCCAGTAACAGCTTTCGGACAGTAGTGATCACTTTTGTCTAGTGGTCATGTTACTGTACTTCGGCAATTCAGCACAATTGTAAAATATACAAAAAGTTGTGACGGATCTGTACGCGCTTCACTAATCCTCTAGGTATTTCTTTCAAATTTTATATATATCAACCAATCTCCACCGGAAGCCAAAGCGTGATTTATGCAAATGAGTTATTTTATATAAGTTCGGGTTTAGCGAGTTATCGAGAGAGAATGAAATGAAATGAGAAAGAGTTGTCAAGTGAAGAGGTAGATTTTGTAAAGAAAAGTGAATCGAAGCGTCGGGAATCCAACTCACAGTTGTTGATAAAATTAGTCCGTAGAAAAGCTACGGAAAAAGCTGAAGATAGAAGTCGTATATTAAAGAGAGAATTCTAGCCTTAATCCGATCCAATTTGGACCCAAGTGATCCACAAGACGGACCTGCCGTAGTTTAGGAAATCAGGTTAGTGACTTAAGAATTGTAATTACGTATACGTGTGTAGCTGTAATTGTACGCACCGATCTTTCGTGGATTCAGCTTAAGATTCCGTCGTTCACAATTAATGATCCCTTCTCATTCTCCACTGTGTTATATTGTTCTTAAAATTGAATAGTGTGTATGTAATCTCCTTAATTAAGAGGTATCAATAAATATAGTGATTTGTAAAGATGTCTATAGAATTCTTTAACCCGTCTACACGTTCTGAATCTGGTAATACCAGAAGGGGAGTTGATAATCTTAGGGGAGGTTATATTACACGACAAAGTAAAATACTCAAACACACAAAATTGAAATGAAAAAATACACATTTGAAATTTTCACATACACTCTTCACTTGCGAAGGTTAAAAAAAACCCTTCATATAGCAACTAGTTATAGGACGTTTAAAAATTCCATTTTTAGTCTTTACTAACACTACCCTAATTTTAGCATCTTTACCATGATAAACTTCAAGAGAATTCAAGCAAGAGGCCAATTACACGCAGGTAAATTATCTTTCTTTAAAATCACCATATCATTTATTTTTACATTATTCTTTGCAAAATATCATTTATTTCGATTTTGAAGTGTACTCAAATAATTATTTAACATACCGTTTCCAAATCTGTAGTACAATTTTTGTTAGTTTTTGCCACCCTTTTCGCCTGTTGTCAGACACTTCAGTTAAACATGGCTCTGAAATTGCTATAATGGAACAACCAACTAGGAAATGACCAGGAGTCAAAATCATCAGGGTCACACGACAAAGGGTAGAGGGGAAATGAGTTGAGAATTCACTCATTTTGATTAAAAATAGCCAAAAATTCTTTGTGAGTGAGTGAATGAATATTAGCGTCGCACTGTTTTAGGAACACGAGGGCTTTTGTCGACGGTCCGAGTAATTTTGAACCATGGTCAAGTGATGAGGACGACACCTGAGCTGGTGTACCCCTCTCCTAACTACCACACCACACCAACGGGAGGATGTTTGAGCTCTCGACAGATTTAATGGGCATCGCTTCCCTATACGGCGGGTTTTAAGTGGTACTGGGATCGAACTCATGGCATGCTGGCCATGATCTGATGCCTAGACCATTTGGCTACCACCGACCTCAAAAATTCTTCGAAAGTAAATCCTAAATTGCCCATTACACACCTGATGTTATATTTGACATTTTTCACTCCGGACAATGTAATTTGGTGCTCGTTGTGGAATAAAGCTCCACTCAACACGTTCCTCACACAAAAAATTTACTGAAATTATTGTCGCCACTACTCATAATTTTTCTAATTATTTTCAACTCTAATTATGTGGCAACAAAATTGGTAGCGTTGTCTGAAAATATAAGCTCCAATTTTTCTTGCCTGCTAAAAAATCTCTTTAAGGCTGCAAAGAAGGCTGCGCTGGATAAATCTGTAACTATTTCGAGGTGGCACGCCTTTGTGACCATGCACACGAAAACGTACTAGACTTTGTTTAAAACACATTCTCTTTCATTAGGGTACTATCCAGAAATATCAACAAAAAATTATTCCCACTTCGTTAAAAAAAAGAACTGTCTGAGAAGTTCTCTCGATTGGCAACTGACCCATAATTTAAGAACAAGTAGCAGGTTTTGCCTTAAGAAACAAATTGTACAGTTTTTTACAAGCTATCTAAACATATTACAACCATTTAATGGCCAGAACCTTTAATCTAACAATAGATAGTAAAGTTTGTGAACCAACATGCAATTATGAATCAATTCAAGAATTAAATGTGTTAATCTGTGATTATTAGGAAGAATTATCTGTTGTTTTCCTTCAAAACTCAAATTATTGTGTGCCAGTCTACCTCCTACTCGTAGCACATTTTCAGAGTTTAAAAATGGAGAAAGATTTCTAATCTCACTTTGAGGGTTAATCATAGTCTTACTGAACAAATTCTTGATTTCCGAGTTGAATTTCATTTGCTGTACCAGCTTCACAAGGGCAAGTTCAGCTCGTTGAATTTTGGACATCTATAACGGTTACATGCGTTTGTTAGATGCTTTCTTTGCAATTGGGGATAAACCTGTAAATATAACTAAGAACACACGAATTTTTTGAAAATTATATATAGAAAGAATATTGTTCTCAAAGGGTTGTTGTCAAAATTTTTCTCTCCGGTGGTTTTAATTCTTCCAAATATGTACTTTCATCACTAAGCAGCACAGTATCACTTTCAGGGACTTTAATTTCTTCATAAAGGAAACTCAGCCCATTCCACCACTTGTCACAATATAACGGGTCCAACGGCGTTTCCACTAATCCTCTCGGGTAAAATTATCTTTTTAACTGTTATTTTCAGTTGAAAATCGTTTTCTGTAAAGAAGAATGAGTTTGTGTAAATTAGAACTTCAATGAAAGTGTTAGTCGTAGAGTAGGCGGATGATGGTTGAAAGTTCATAAAGAAGCAAACATAGTATTAAGAGAAACCTGTCATATTATAAAAACAAAAACAAAATATTCCCTATAACAAAGCACTGATGAAGGGATTCAAATGGTACTCGTAATTCAGGACTGTTGATTTAAACTTTGCATAGAGAGTTTATTTGTGTGAGCTTGTTAAAAGTGAAAACCTCTATTTTAGATAACTACAAAATTGAGAATTATGTGAATAAGTGTGTCAATGATAACGTAACCTTCATGCTACAATTAGAAATGTGTTGTTCTGAGATTGTGGTTTAAACCCCCCTCCTTCTGCATGCCTCTCAAAATGGTATTAATGATGAAAAATATGATCAGGTTGCCTGATTGTTCGAATACAAAAAAGGGAGGAAAAAAATCCATTACTCTTTTTCTGTCTTCCTCTTTTTTTTCTTTCGTTCTTGAATTAAATAAAATTGAACATTTTTTTTATAGCCCAATTACTTCTTTTATTAATCAAGCAATAATCATTGCTGCAGAGAATCGCATTAAAAATGTACAAAATAAAATGTGACAGCTATATTTCTTATACAACAACCATGAATCACTTTACTTATAGCATTTTACTTGTGAAAAAAGTGTAAAAATTAAGCTTGAGAATTTATTTATATAGTTTAGTTTGTAATAGCTAAAACTTTTGTTGTAAATTTTATTCGAAAATTAGATAGGAATAATGTTAAATAATGGGCGAATTATTTTAAAACGCGAATAAATAAGTCTTTCCACACGTAATAAACAAATAACCTAATTACATAACAGAAATCAAGATAATATTTTAAAGTATCACTTGCATGTACGAATTCAATCTCATATAAGTGCGAATTTATATTCACCTTCAAACTATAATATTACTAATAAAAGTATGTATAAAAAATAATATTATTTTTCTTCTTTTATAATTTACTTCTTTATATCTTACATAAAGATTTAAATTGAAACATATAATTCTTTTTTAAAGTATTATTAAAAACAGTAAATGGATTTTTAAAAGTTGTAACTAATGACAAAAAGGTACAATAGTGCGAACTCTATTAACCACGTGAACACTTAGCCAGTTGGCCCGCCACCTAGTTGCTGAAAGCAGATGTAAATAACCACGCGTGCAAACATCTCGTTATTGTTGATTATTTGACTGTTTTGATGTAGTGTCACTGTGCTCAATTTTGAATGTAAAAGAGTTGGAATAAAAAAAATGGCGAATAAAGGTTGATCTGAGTTAATTGCCGTAGATTTCCTTTGAGTGCAGGTTATAAAGCTAATATAATAAATTCTTTGTTATTTAGTTCCTCCATTTACTTAGCTCAAATATATGCTTCTCCTACGAAATTGAATCCATTAAAAATATTTAGATTTTAGGTGAATGAAAAAAAATTAGAACCGATTATATCATTTTTAGAGCGAAAATTAGATACGTAATGGAATTTAATTATTCTACTCATCGAATGGAAGAAAAAATTGTCTGAAAAACAATTTCCCAAATGGAGTAATTTTCATATCTCAATAAGCCACTAGGGCATAGAAAAAGCAATTACGCCAAACCAGACAACCCCGAGTAATCTTATCCTTGTACATCTACCAATGAAAAGCAACTTCTTTTTCTTTAAGCAAGCCAAAGAGAAATGGAGAAAATTCACGACTGACTGGCACCAAGCGAGTAATCACGTGACAAAGAGGGCAACAATTGTACGTGTTTTTCATTACCGTGGTAGAACCTATACGCAAGTTGTTGACATTCTTGTGCTTTAATTTTATCTAATTAAAATATGTGATATCATTGTATTTCTTGTATTATGCTAGTGTATATATTTGTTAGAAAATAATCTTAACAACTTTTTTTATATATTTTTTGTTTTATTCTAATTTATTTATCTAATTAGGTATTCGTCTGCTTCGACTAGTGTTAGTCGGTGTATTTTTTTATAGTTCTTGATTCACTTAGATATAGCTCTGAGTTATTTTAGTTCTCAATTAATTTTGTAGTTCTTTATTTTATATTTTTTATTCAATGATAAATTTGTGAGCAACATATCGTTTACTGAGACTGATTGCTCAGGGAATTTTTATTTATTTATTTTTTGTCAAAAGCGTTGTAAAAGCTTAAATGAAGAAAGTAAAGTATAAGCCATCTGTTTAGATCAGAACAACTTCTGAGGTAAGTTATAAATTATTTTGTGTTCTAATTTAGATACTTTCTGAAACTATTATGAATGCATTGATATTTACTCATTTATGCTTTTGTTTAACTCATTGTTTTAAAATACAAAATAGGTTTTTAATAACTTTAATATTGTCATTTATCATTGAATTATAAGTTGATTCTAAAGATTAAAAGTAATGGCAACTATTCAAATTTAGCAGCTTTTTAAACTTCTGTAAAAGAAATGTGAATGGACAAATTTATATTTTTTGAATAGCTATATTATCAATGATAAGTTTATAATTTGATTCTTATTTTTTAGAGTAGCATTGAATATCAATTGCATTGTTTTCTATTTTAATGAATATGCATTATTAAGCTTTAGTCATTACATAGTTATTGCTATTTATGAGTAAATACTAATCTGATTCCAACACATTAAAAGTAAAGGCAAGAAATGCCAAAACATTTTGATAAATAAATGTTAATTTTTCATTTAAAACTTAAATTCAATATGGAGTAATGTTGTGTTTACATTAAGATTCTCCCAAATTGTTACTAATTTTTCTTATAAGGCATAGTATTTTTAAATCAAGCACTTTATAATGAATTTTTATATAAAAAAAACTGTTAATTTCGATCAGTTCTTTGATGAAAATGAATTTTATTTTTACAATGTATTACATGTAAATACTTTATATATATAAAGATATATGAACTGAATCTAATAAAATAACATTCTCCATCTTTGACTGTCTGATTTACTTAGTAGTTATCATTTAAAAGTGTTTGGAAATTTTGTTAGAAATGACTTTTTAAAGTAATAAAAGAAAATATTATTTTGTTATTAAGTTAAAAAATTAATTAGATTAATATAAATTTTTTGGAATTCTTAAATTTATAGTGATTATTGTACGAGTTATTGAATTATATACAAAGTGCATAATCAGGGCTGGCCATCTGGGAGGGGGGGGGGGCAGCATGATCAAAAACTAAAATGCATTTTTCACATGAAAACTTGACAACATTCCTTTACAAAATGTAAATTTTATTATAAATATTGTTATTGTAGATCTCTGAATTTTAACAATCATGCAGACTTCATTGATTCACAACCGCAGAATGAGGCATATAATAAGAATAGGTTTCAAATTCTGAGGAACTTTCCCTCTTATTAGGTGCATCTTGCTACCACCACATCACTGATACAAGGGCCTGGTAGCTACAGGAACTTTGGACGTGTGTGAGCAAAAAAGTGTAAAATGTTATCCTTAGTCTTATTAACCGAGTTCCCTTTTATGTTTATAAAATCATCTGTCACTGGCTTCAAATGGTTAAAGTTTCCTTAGCGAACTCTACATCAGGCAACATTTAGAATGGGAAAAATTTGTTTGAAATGTTATGTTCCACATTAATTTAAGCCATGTAACATGAAATTAAGAACCAATTAATTGGTTTGTATACGTTTCAGTAAATAATTAAAATAAAATGTGGAACACATACATATGGCGCCAACATAGGGCAATAAATTAACATATTCAATTATTCACCGCTACTTGTAATAAAAATGGGGAATGTACAATCTGCAAGATTTACAGGAGGCTATATAATGGGTGTTCTGTTTGTCATGTTCAATTTTTGATGAAACAAAGTTTTTATAAATAAGGAAATGTAACGACTCACAAATTGATATTTTAAAGACTTGTCATTCAATTCTTAGCATTTAACAATCTTCCACTTTGTGGAGACCATGAAATAATATGAACAGCTAATAATGAAAAAATTTTTAGTTTAATAGAATAAATAAATATGACCCTGTGTTAATTTATCACATGTAAGCAAAATTTTAAAAAACCCTCTAAAAATAGAATTGTGGATCACTTAGCAAGTTAAAAAAAACCAGTAGAGGAATTTACATGTTTCTTCTATAACACTGCAACACTGCAATATTCATACAGTTATTGCACAAATAGATTTAGAAGTATACCAAATATTAATTCTGATTTAAAAACCTGCGAAAAACATGAATTAGAAAAAAGTTCAAAGACTTTTGTAAAGTTTATAACAAAAATGTAGATGAAATCAGTTAGCAGCGGAATTTGTTTTGAATGCAAGAGATTTAAATAACACACTAGATATGTTACAATGCATCCTAATTAAATATAATGAGTTATTTCTACATGTATTAACTGTTTTAATACTTTTCTCTTAAGTTGCAATTACTCTAGCAAGTGTTGAGAGCTCTTTCAGCATATTAAAAAGTTACCTTCAGCAGTTGCTGTATAAAGCATCAAACAAAAAATTGAAACTTTTATAAAAATAAAATCACGCAATAAATGAACATGTGCATGGGTATGCGACACTTGGAACATAAATTAGTATTAATGAGAGTATGAACTATGTTAAAAATTTACATTACAATTTTTAATAAATACTTTTTTATATAAAGTGCCTATAACATGTTGATCTACTTTTTTATGTTATACAATATTAAGGGAATGTATCATCAGAAAAGTGAAATAATTTTCAGAAATTCAGTTTAATTATCCTTAATTTAAAATATATTTTTCTTATTGAATTACATATAATTTATAAAAATAATAGAAAATAATAGTATGATTTATGTATAAGCAATAGATGGTTCCAAAATACAATTTAAACTTGTAAAAAAGTTAAGCCATGGTTCATCTCATATTAAAGTGAGTTAATATGAAAGTTTTTGATTAATAATATTTATCCATTGGTGAAAATGAATTTTATTTTTAAAGCACAATGAATTGCAAATTAGATGGAAAGAAACTTTTCACGTCATAAAATTTATTTAATATATTTTGGCCACGTATTCAAAAATAAGAATTTTTCAAACAAGAACAAATGTACAACCAGACATAAAAATAATTTGCAGTAATTGAGGTGTGTGTGTTTTTTTAAATTGGCTTGAGTCATTTTGTTCTTAAAGCTAAAAAGTACCCTTTTTTAAAAATATTTTTTGTAAACGGTAACAGTAAAAATACAATTTATGCTTTATATTCAAATTATATTAAGGTATCCGACTAGTTGCGACAACTTTAAAAAAAAAAATGAGATATGGGGATTTTTTTGTTGTTGTTATTTTTAGATTTGTTAAGTGCATTTTAAGAAAAATGTGCTGAAATTAAGAAGAGAAAAAGAAATTATTATTACTAAAATGGGAAAAAATAGGTAAAAATTGACAAAAAATAGCATACACGTGGCCCATTGTGCACCAAAGGTTTATGAACAAATTTTCAATTTTTTTCAATCTAATGAGTGCTATATTATTCAATTTTGAAAAGACCTTCAGGATAAGAGATATTTTCTTTTTTACAAAAACTAGAGTACTTTATATCGGTTACTATATGAAAATGCTTAAAAAAACAGTGATTATATTCACATAAGGGACTGTAAATTTTGTAATAAAACAGTGATTGATAAATCTGAAGGTTAAAACAATTCTACTATTATACAGAACTTACAGAAAAAATTTTAGTTAATTATATTCAAAACTTTTTTAGCAATTGCTGACCTCGTTTGATTATTTCCAAAAATCACATTTCGTGTAAAAGGCGTTTTAAAGTATGACATCTTGCTTAAAGTAATGGCATCTGCTTTTACTAAAATACTTGTAGTTTTTGTTCTAGTAAACGGAAAAAGATAAACTTGGTATTTTTATAAAGCTAATAAGATGGCCCATAAAATAAAATCATAAAAAAATCTGTCAATTTTTGGCAAAATTCACAGCTTTAGTGTAGTCGTATTCCTTAAGTTGATTCTGAAAGCAAAAAATCAGTTTGACCAGCTATTAGTTCACTATTCAAAAAAATTGAGAATTTAAGTCTTTTCAAACTCATAAGATGCCCAATTTAAAATTTTTTTAGTCATTTTAAGTGATTTTTGTTTCATAGGTTACTGCGAAAAAAGTTAGTATGGACTTGAAAATCTGTTTCCTTGTTGATTTGTAATAATTATTTTTCTCGCTAAACTTGGAAAAAACACAAGATTTTTTAAAAATATAACCAGAAATCTTAGACCTGAATCCATACTAACTTTTATAGAACATACATTTGAGAGTATCTACAAAAACTTTCAACACTATCTTGAACAGAAAAAAATAATGAAAAAGCTTCTACGTTACATAAACTATTTTTTAAAACAAAAATTGGCCTTGAAATCAATTTAATTATGTAACTATGAGAACAGGAGCCATAATCAAGCAGAAATAATTTTAGCAATGAAAACTGAAACTATTCAATCCAAATAAACAACTCAGTTACAGTAACACATAGCAAATTATGTACGAGATAACAAGACAAATAACAAGTACGAGTTTAAAACACTCAGATTTTTTGTCAGATTTTAAAAAATGATTTTTTCTCCTATAATAACCATTTCTTCAACTGATCGATCAACCATTTGAGCAAAATAAGACATTTTAAAAACTATAGTGTAAAACTAAAAGAACGAAATAATCGTAGCTATAATAGTAAAAAACGACAGCGCAATCACGTGACCAAGTTTTCACGTAATCATGACGTCACATGAGTTTAGTCCATTGATCCACATTACAACATGATTTTCAAACAGTTATTGTGTGTGTGTGTGCGTGGAGAAAGCTATGTCAAATAGATTGTGGGGAGGGGTCCTAACTGGCACCTTCTCCCTCTGTCCGGCACGTCTCTAGGAGTGGGGAAAATAAGCATCACCAACAAAACTCCATAATAACAATTAGATTTATTCAGACTTTGAACACACACTTAAACAATCACAAGTGAAATTATAAGAAGAAACCTAGGAGTGATATCTAAAGCGTCGATTAATCCTAATATTCAACTCTAAGTAAACCCGACTACCAGAAATAGATAAGGAGAACAAATACTAATGAACCGATGGCCGATTCTGATTATACTATCTTAAATCTTCAATCTAACAATTTAATCTCAGCAATTACCTTTTTAACGCACGCTAGGTTTGTGAAGGAACTATTCCAATATTAGCACTTACGTGACCGGCTTCCCGACTCCTTCTCTCTTGCATCTACTAAACTTAGACTTTATGTAGTCAAACTAATTTACATATATCTATCTCGTGTTTCTTCTTGAAAGGCTTCCCCAAGAGGATTAGTATGAATATCTCGCGAATAGACACGTCACAAGATCAACATTTAAATTTTTGCTCAGAAAATGAAATGTTTTGATATCTACTAATTTGTAAATTCCTTTGTCTTTTTGGGTATAATAGCTTTTGTTGGTCCATATCACATAAAAGCTGTAACTGTAACTGTCTGTAGAAAACGTTACCAATAGTAGTTACAACGATTTCTCGAATTCACATTTTAATTTTTTTTTATCTCAATATCAAATAAAAGAAGCTTTGTATATACGTCAACTTCATTAAATTTCAAGTTATTTTTCAAAGCAAAGAATTACTATTTAAATACGAAGGTAAACTACATTATTTTTACAAATAAAATTCCACATAGTTTGAATTTTTTGTCCAGTACTAAGGAAAGTTATTATTTTATAATTATGAAAAATTCACTTATTAATATAATCAATGCAGAATGTCTAGTCAACATTAATGCAGAATTTTATCTTGAAATTTCATACACCATATTAGTTTTCAGTCTATTTAATACATGGTTCCACATGTACTAAAACCTTGTTTATATTATGTAAACTTGTAAAAGGACGCCATTCCGATGTCGTACGTTAAGCATCACGTAAACCTATGATGCTGTAATAAATAGTATTTTTAAATGCCTACTGTATTTTTAAATATCCTGTACACTACATTATAGAATAAATGGAGCTTTAAAAATGTCCGCATCAACAGGATTTTCAAGGGAAAAGTTGCATAGTTTGCTTAGTAACACTTCAGCTTCTTTCAGAGTAATTGGAGTCAACTACGAAGGTCATCAAAGGGACTACGTTAAAGGGGAGACAGGCAGAGACAATACAATACAAAACACGTCAGCTCCAACTTGTTTGATACAGAACTCTACATCATAAAGAGTGTTTGCATTGTCGAGAGTTTTATAAGATCACTTCGAACTATCACGTATCCTATTCCGGCGAGCCACAGATTTTGCTTTCGAAATATTGAGTGTACCAAAACGTATTGTTTTAGTTCCAAATATCAAGAGTTTTTCTAGGAGATGAGCATGTACTTCGAATTAGCGACTGGTTCGTATTATCAAAGGTTTTATTTATCGAGAATTGACAGTATTTTATTTTTTTCATTACTTTTCTTTCTTTCTTTCTTTTTTTTCATTTTTATTTTTTCGAAAAAAATAGCGAGTTAAAAAAATTGTTGATATTGGTGAATAGTATAAAAAATTCATTTCCGCTCCAGAAAAAAAATCTCATCAATGTAAATGTGTTGAAAATAAATCTTGAAATATCTACGTATATAAAATGAATCTAGAATTCTTAACAACCGCAACATCACGACTCTTCCTATGTGAAAAAAGGTAGCAGTAAATTGATATCTTATCTGCATCACTTGACCCAACAGAAAATCTAGAAATAAATATATTTATCTTTAATGAACATATCAAAGTTTTAGAATTTTTTTATAAAACAAATTAACGCAATTTAAAACAAAAGGTCTAGAATTTGTTAATGTCATTTTGAAATTTCTTTATTCCTTAAAATCCTACATGAGTTTGTTTTTTTATTGTACCAACCTAAGAAAACATTTACTAAGGCTCTTTTTCTCATTTAGTAAAGCACTTTTTATACATATGTGTATAATAATTAAAAGATTTTTTTTCTAAACAAGGTATAAGGTGAAAAATTATTTTCAATGAAAATGAGTGATTTTCCTTTAGTACAATTTAAATTTCAATATTTGAACCATATTCAACGCGAGCGCATCTTTCCAGAAATTTCGGACTCTGCTATAAATAGAGCGATACTCGCCGCTACGGTCAGTCTGATTTCAACCAGCGAGTAGTGAGCATTGTTTTGATTAGCGATTAGTAGACTTGCCTTGAACTTGATCAGCTCGGCTGTGCTTGTGAATAGTCATTTACGTATGTGTATTTTAGACACTGCTTATTGTGTCTGAGTGCTGTTGAAGGTGTGAAACCCTTCTGCTATTTATTCTGTGAATTTTGCTGCTGAATCCTGTATTTCTAGGATTGGTTTTCGAGAATAAATACTCATCGCTCTTAAAGAATTGCCTTGTTATTTACGACTGATTTTGCGTAAAATCCTCGAACCCCGATCTACGTAACAATTTAGTGTCAGAAGTGGGATTTAATGCCAATAACAAGAGCGATAGATGAGCAACTGAAGGCTCTGTTGGAAGGCATTAATGCCTTGAAAAGTGGCCAAGAAGAGACAAGAGAGAGAATGGAGAAAGGCCAACAAGAAATGCAGAAAGGTCTGGAAGATATGCAGAAAGTCAAGAGGAGACTAGAGAGAGAATGGAGAAAGACCAACAAGAGACTAGAGAGAGAATGGAGAAAGGCCAACAAGAAATGCAAAAAGGTCTGGAAGATATGCAGAGAATCCAAGAAGGGACAAAGAATGAGTTAAAGGAGAGAATGCAGAAATGTCAAGAAGACCTGAAGAATTCTCTAGAAAAGAAAATCGACAGTGTAGAAGATAAAATCAACAGTGTGGAAGAAAAGATTACAGTAGTTGAAGGGAAGATAGAGAAGAAAGTAGGGGAAGAAATAGAAAGAATTAAAGGACAAGTTGGTGAAAGAATTGAAGAATTTCTCAGAGAGTAGAAGATCTTGAAAAGAGGCTTCTAGCTTGCGAGAATACGACGAACGAAAGCAAGTTTGTGCCGATTTCTCCAATACACGTGCCTGCCTATCCAGCGTCAGTGAAACTGTCCCCCTATGACGGAAAAACCAACTGGGAGGTGTATAAGACTCAATTTTCTATTATTTCTGATGCCAACGGATGGACTGAAGGGGTCAAAGCGTGTCAACTAGTAGCATCCCTTAGAGGAGAAGCGGCAGAAATACTGCAGACTCTTCCTGACACAGAGCGGCTTAATTTGCGTTCCCTCTATAATGCTCTAGATCTTCGGTTCGGTCAGAAATACTCCAAAGACTACGAACGCCTGCAAATGAAAACAAGACTCCAGAAAGCCGGAGAAAATTTGAAGGAGTACGCCTCGAAAATAGAAAGGCTCGCCAACTTGGCTTACTTCGACCACACAGCAAATGTGCGAGAAATAATTTCCCTGCAGCATTTCGTGGACGGACTGAAGGAGGGAAAAATTCAAAAGGCTATAAGAATGGCAGATGTTCAGGATCTAAGATCTGCCCTGTTATATGCCCTGAAATTGGAGGCCGCCACTGAAGTCAGTTCCAGGGACCGCCAGTGTATCCGAGGGGCTAGAGTGAATGCAGATGCATCCTGTGAATCTCCATGGATGAAGGAGATAAGGACATTCAGAGAGGAAATTCGAGATTTAATGTCCCAACGTCAGAAACAGAGGAGACGTATCATCACGTGCTGGGAGTGTGGTGAATCAGGGCATCTCAGAAGTAACAGCCCCCGAACAAATAAGGAAGATCGCTCCACAAAGTGCTGGGGATGCGGTGGAGCAGGGCATCTGAGAAGTAACTGCCCTCGAGTAAATCAGGAAGATCCTCACCGTGCAAGTGTAATCGAGCCTAAGAAAGTGTGTAGAAACCGAAAAGGATCAGGAAAGGGAAAGGAAGACGTCCCTTTGAGAAGACCAGAGAATAGTAAATACTACTCAGGAATCGAAAAGAAGTTTGACGCAGTAGATCCAGTAATTCGCCAAGTTACAACGCCATCAACATCGGAATTGGACCCGTGGAGTGACGAGAGCGTCCGAAGAGATCAACTGGCTGATCCTGAAATTAAACCAGTAATAGAATTCAAAGAGTCATCTGATGAAAAGCCCATCTGGCAAGACATCGCCTCTTTCCATCCTACAACGAAGCGTTACTGGGCTCTTTGGGACTCTCTGCACCTGAGAAATGGAGTTTTATATCGAAAATGGGAGTCTGACGATGGAAAAGTATTCAGGTGGCAATTAATACTCCCGAAGACAAGAATATCGACAGTCCTAAACGAACTCCATGGCAGTCCAACTGGTGGTCATTTTGGTGTTATGAAGACCTTACAAAAAGTTCGAGAGCGCTTTTACTGGAACAATGTGCGGAGTGATGTTGAGAAGTGGTGTCGCACATGTGATCCCTGTTCTGCACGTAAAGGTTCAAAAAAACGCCCCAGAGGACGACTTCAGCTGTATAATGTAAGAGCGCTTTTCGAACGAATAACTTTCGACATCTTAGGCCCACTTCTGAGATCATCAGATGGCAACAAAAACATCCTGGTTGTCATGGACTACTTCACTAAGTGGCCTGAAGCCTATCCTATATCCGACCAAGAGGCCCCGACTGTTGCAGAGGTTCTAGTTCAACACTGGATCTCAAGATACGGAGTTCCTCTACAACTGCACTCCGATCAGGGAAGGAAATTCGATTTTGCAGTTTGAAAGAGACTGTGTGAGATACTCGGCATTGAAAAACCCGGAC
>BMAO01025055.1:0-45961 GCA_019973975.1 Trichonephila clavata | reverse complement strand
AGTTTCCGCCAGGTCTATAAATAGTGTGACTCACTGAAACGAGTTGGTCTGGATTTGACTAGCGATTAGTAAACTTGCCTTGATCGTGAATTAGCTTGCCGTGCTTGTGAATAAGTTTAAACATACGTGTATTTAGATACTGATAATTGTGTCTAAGTGCTGCTAATGGTGTGGAATCCTTCTGATAGTTATTCTGCGAATTTGGCTGTTGAATCCTGTGTTTCAAGGATTGATTTTCGACGATAAATTCTCATCGTTCTTAAAGAACTTTCTTGTTGTTTGCAACTGATTTTGCATAAAATCCTCGAACTCCGATCAACGCATCAATATTCTTGCAGTTGTAGATGATACGAAATTAGCACAATAAATAAATTGAATAAAACTGTCCCTATTTCGTTTAATATTGATTGGCATATGAATGGTATAGTTTATGCCTTTTCTGAGAAGCAATATTAACTGATGAAAGCAATCATTTTAAAAAGAAAGACGGCCTTCAGGTATCTTCTGCTTTCATAATGTGCCCTCAAGCTGAAACCATTGCTCACCCATATGCTAAATCTTATGTAGTTAAAACTAAGTAAATTCGCATAGACAGTTTTATGTGAATTATATACATTGAGTGTGTAGAGTTTGCTTCTGTTACAGTAGACCACTCTTTACCTCAGAAAAAGTGCGATTTCTCCTTTTAGGTTAATGCAACAATTTTTTTCAGACCTTATGCATATTATAAAATACTGAATGTGTTCTTTTTTATTACTATTTTTTATTGAAAACAGTTATAGAATCCCCGTACACCGGGGCTCGTAGAAGTAAGTATTAATCCCACATTAAAGGAAAAGAAGGAAGAAAAACTTTTTGAGAGCTTATGAAGGATTACAAATATTTACAACAAATTCACAGAGCTTTTTGAAAGCACTTCTGGTGGAAATAAGTTGGTGAAGATTCGGAGGCCAATTGATATTAAGTTCCTTCTGTTGGAGAATAGGCAAATAAACATATGATAAATGCAAACATGAGTTTCCGGCCAATAAGTTCTTAAACTTCTCTATTGCCAATTTTTGTTTCATGCAGAAAGTTTCTTTTAAAATCCACATATTTGTTAACAATAGCAACGCACTCAGGTAAAACACGTGCATTTTGATAAATCTTTTAATAAGATTTTTAATAGAATGAAAGGACCTAGAGGGCAAGAAATTTTCTGCAAGATAAAAGCGCCCTTTTTAGCCAGGAAGTCGACTTTCTCGTTACCTGGAATTCCACAATGGGCAAGTGCCTACTGCTGGACTATAGTTTTCTCAAGTAAATCCAAGTTTTAAAGCCAATCCAATATGCCCTGTGTTATGGGATTATTATATTATTACTTTTATAGTTTTTCAAAAAAAAGGCAAATTCAAGCATTTTGGCTTTTGTTTAAAAATAACCAACACTTAAGATAAAATTTTAAATTATTTAATCAATAACTTCTAAGGAATCAGTCAAAAATGAGGAAGAAAAAGTTTTAAGTCCCATTTTGAGACACTACCCTGACATTTCATTAATGAAAAAAAATTGAATTGATACGTACCAGGAGTGCACAAGCACTTCCCACTCTCTGGAAGACAGGAGGCTTCATTCTTACATGTGCACTTCTGGGAACAGTTGTGTCCCCATCTTCCTTCACTGCATACCTCCTCGCATCTGCAATAAAAAACAATTTAAAGAGAGAAAATTATTAATTTTGAAGTTCTATTTTTTAAAAATTAATTGCTGATATTTCTCACAAAAAATAATAATGCAGATTTTGAAGACTTTTTATTCCGCCCTAGAGTTAAACCCTTTCGTGGGCCATTTATTTCTCCTTTGAATTTCTCGCAGTTTATGTTTTATTAACGACTAAACAATACCATTTAAGAAATATATTTAATTTTGCCAAATTTTATGTTTACATTTAAATTTTGGGGGTAGGAAGAATACTTCCCAAGGAACCATTCACCGTATAAAGAATTTACGTCCCTTCTTTCCTGTGACCCGGCTAGAGGTGTGGGGGGAACTAAATAATCAGACGACATGATGAACTTCAATTATTTTACTTATCACTCTATTCAACTCAAACCCAAACAACACTGAAACAAGATAAATTTAATCAGTAATAGAATGGAGTGAGACGAGATGGCGTTGGGGAGAATATATTTAATCATGCAGCTCTACCTTTAATACGACTTTATACAGAGCTTACGTCTTTAATGACCTCTAATTAGTTTAACTTACTAAACATTGAACTTGATTGAAGATCACAGTACCTGAACTCTTGCAGTCTTCTATCTGTTTTGAGTTGACTTTAACATTCCTGCTAGCTATTCTAATCACTTTCTGAATATTCCAACTTCTAGCTTCCTACACTGTTTACATATACGTTTCACTGCCGACTTACTTCATTTCCAATCTATTCACAATTCACTCTATTCTTACTTCACTAAGTCTCAACCTCGCGAATAAAGAATATATACATTAAACTTAATTTGCATCATCACGCTTTCTGTCTTTTCGGAGAAAATTGGTTGAAAAATGCTGGCCCAAAAGAATTCCCCAGAGGTTAATTGGAGAGCGCATATAGATCCATCCCAAACGTCATAAAAATTTTAATTTAATGGTGATTATTTCCCATGAAAAGATGAGAAGTATGTTGCACTGCACAAGGAGACATCACATTCTGCACACATGCAGTGGGTCCTCTTTTTTTGTCCCTTTCTGCTACATTTTCTACATCCTCTATAGTTGGAAACCATCGTTGGCAAATGATTTCCCACACTGGCAAAGCGCACATCATCCGGAACTACACACTTCTTTGATTGGAAACTAGTAGAACGTCCTTTCCTTTTTAAATATCTGTCTATAAGCTGACAAGTTAAAGCTATACGGAATGTTAGCTCGTCTACACTTCTGTTTCTTTTGTTCATTTGCCGTAGTATGAAACTATTCATGGTGACAAGGTCATCAAGAATATAAAAGATGCTACACCACAATTTTACAGATGTCTTTCTTTTCTTTGATCGAAGTGATCAACCCTTCCCATGACATCTTTATATACAGTGACAGCATTTGGACTAGGTACTCCTTCTTTAGTACAATCCTTTTTGTCCGTTTTCCAGATGTCATAATCGCTGGAATATGTGCAGTAGCACAAAAGTGTAGCGGGAACGAGTCTTCCGATCGTTATAATAGGGCCAATAATACTCACAGGTGTATTCTGTAAGATTATGCAGCTGGGAATTAATCTTCCCAAGTCCCACGAAAGGCTTAATGATGCCATCTCAAGTGTAATTCGTTGTGTGCTGTTGTTGCTAATGCCACCTGGTCGATTATTTTTGTTAGATCGAGGCCCACAAAATTTGTCGTGGCAAGAGGCTATAAATTACGTCTTCCGTTAGCCTCAGCTTTGAGCTTCATGCAGATGACAGTACACACGTTTTGGCTTGGTTCCACCTTAATTTTAAGGGTAAAACACACTGAGAGGTAATGAGAGGTGTTCTTCCGCCTTTCTTTCTCTACCACCGACCTCTCGAGTGGACTTTCGATTCGACAAATATGTTGAGTGCCCCCATGCCCCACAGGCATTATACTTTTACAAACATCCATGCTGTCTTCGGGATTCGAACCCAGGCCCTACGACACAGCAGTTAGAACTAACCACTATACCGACTAGAAGGTGTGTAGTTTCGCTACTGTGTACTCGTTAACTGCATAATGGATTGATTGTTGATTGTTTTTAATCAATGTCGTACTTTAAAGCTATACTAAGGCTCTAACTGCAGATCGAAAGAAAGATGACAGCGTTGGCTGAAATAAGTTATTTTGAAGGTGGAGGTGACGAAAAAAGTTTAATTTTTCTCTCAACGCCCATGCTTGGCCTCGTGATAATTTTACGCCAAGCCACCCAGTACTGACTGACGACGTTATCAGTCGAGTATTCACCGAGTTCAGCGTATTGGAGCAGGTGGTCGCCATCCATCCTGGCATGGCTGCAGAGTGGGCAGGCCTCGCCTGTAGCTAGACCAAGCCAATGAAGGTATACTTCCAAAATTCATGTCTGGTGGCTAGGCAAAAGCGGGCAATGACCTCGGCTCTCTCCAGGTGTTTCGGGGGAGGACCCACAGTGGCCAGGTTTTTTTTTGTAATGGCAGTACATTTGTCAATGTATGTGGATATGATGCTCTTTGCTCCTCTGAGGGTCAAGGTCACTTCCAGCTGAGACGACTCGGCTGCCTGCTTGGTTTCGATCGACTCTCTGATTGCCGGGGATCCCAACAAGACCCACTGTAAGGCCACAATCCCAGCCATATGAAATAAGCTCTGCAATTTTAGTTCGGCTCTGAATTGTGTTAAGGCAGTCAGTTGGAGTGTTACTGCTTAAGGCTGAAATTGCAACTTGGTAGTCGATGAGAAAGACAACTTTTGCAGGAACTAAGCCAGAAGCGAGTAATTGTGTTGTAGCTTCACAGACAGCAGAGATCTCACCATCGTAGTTGAAAAAAGAACTGTATGCGATCGTTAGAGATATAATGTGAAAATGAAAAAGACGGGCCAAAAATTTGATATTTTTCCTTAACGATTAAGTATTTTAATGTGGGAGTAAAATATCTAGCATACTAGAAAATAAGTGTTCATGATAGAGTTTATTTTAGGTAAACTTGTTTTGTTTCATAAGAACAAAAAGTAAAACGCTGTGATACTTCAGATTATTTAAGAAAAAATGTACAGTTATTCTTAGTAATGTTGAATTTATTTGTTTTATATTTGTCACTTTTGTATGGATTTATTTCGATTTTTTCATTAAATTATGTGGATCTCTCTACTGTCCATCGAACTAGTCCTGTATCTATGCCTCTTGCCTTTTTTATTCGTATTCCGACAAAATTTTATTGGATTTCAGATATTTATCAATATGTGAAGCTCTCAACCATAAATGGATTTCAATAACAAATGAAAACAAAATAGTGAGATGAATTAGTTTACTTTGATGTCATCCTCATTTATTGTTTATTGGTAATAGTATTAATGAAATGTGATTCTAGTCTATGTTTGTGTACTCATTGGTCTTGAAACTCAAATCTAATTTACCACTAAGAGTAAATGGATCCAGTCAATAATTTTTTAAAAGATTCAGATGCAGATAAGTATTGCAATTGAGCAAGTAAATGACGCGGAATTATTATAAATTGACTTGGATTATGCAATTTTTCTGCACAGCTGAGTTATTCTTGTTCTCTACTTTAATATTTTTTAAAAATTTGTTTTCTTCTGTCAAACAGCTGATTGCCAGGTCCCATTTCAAATCAAAACAAAAGACATGCTACTTTTTAGCCTTATCAAATATTTTAAGTTGATTAAAAGAATTTATTTTGATCAGCAACCTATGCAGGGAAGAAGTGAAATTAATAGTTGTAGCTGTTTGTTTACTTTATGGTAAATCCTACGCTGTTTTTACCTCGTTAAATATAACAAATTTTTGCTATTGATATCATTTTTCCATTAAAAAACATTTTATAAATATGCCTTGGTTTAATAATAAAATGCTTAAAAAACGGAAGTTTGGAAAAAAGTACAAAAACCCGAACTTTCGAGGAATTAAATGTTGCATAACAGTCAGAATATTTAAACATGAATAATTCAGTTTTAAAAGCAAAATGTTAGGTAAATTTAATAAAGAGTAAGTTTCTTTTTTTAGTCTCATTTGAAAATTTTTGTGAAATAATTGACATTTCTTGTGCTTTCAAAAACAACATGTATTATAAATAAAATGTAAAAAACAAGGTATTTACATGAATTTTGGCCGTAAAATCCAGGGTTTGGCTAAAAAGCTGACAATAAAGTTGGATGAATGAAGTCAGAACGGCTGATCTGGCAACACTGGTGAAACAAAATGCTGCTCATGCGTAGCAGCAGGTGTTGACCATCGTCTCAATTGTTCAATTGAGCGTAGTTTGTGTTCTATGTAAGACTTGTTTCACAAAGTGCTTGTTTAATGCGTTGGTTCTTAACTGAGAACAGGAAAATGAACGAACAAAAGATCAATTTAAAGTTTGTTTTAATCTTGGCAAGACACCGACAGAAACTAATTCAATGCTGGTACGTGTTTGTGAAGATCAAGCACTGTCCATGAAGTGTGTGTACGAGTGATTCGCCTGTTTTAGAGAAGGCCGGGAAAGTGTTTCTGACTACCCCCGTAGCGACTGGTGAACTCCATCAGTGACGGAAAAATTGAGAAAGTGAGTAAATTAATCACAAAAGATCGTCGATTAACTGCATGCATGATAGCTGGACAATGAATGCTGCAAGGTACATTAAAATTTTGACAGGCAGGGTAAGACCTCAGTACTCAAAACAAGGTTCATGATTTTTGGTTTACGACAATGCTCACCCTCACACAGCTAATATCATTAAACAGTTCCTGGCAAAAAAGAGGGTGGTACAAATTGAACACCCACCATTCTCGCCAGATCTCAATCCTCCAGACTTCTTCCTATTCCCACGACTCAAATTCGCTTTAAAAGGAAAGACATTTGACGATCTGCCAGACATACAACGAAACATGACAAGGCTTTTGAACTCCATCCCCAAAAAAGACTTCTTGCAAAGTTTCCAAGACATGTACAGCAGATTTCATTCGTGCATAGATATTGGAGGTGACTATTTCGAAGTAAGGTGATTTTCGTTAATATTTCATCTACGTTAATGTTACAGGACTATTCACCAAACTTTATCGTCAGAATGTATGTTGTGACTTCTTAGTATCAGGTTTAATAAAACAGTAGTTTATCAAAAAAGATACAAAATTATATGAAGTGAACTCTAGGCTTTTATATTCTGTTAGGTCTATTGGAAAAAGAATGCAACTGTAAAAATACTTTACGGAGTTATGAATTTGCCATCTCCACCAAAGTGGTTTTACGAGTCCATGCATGCATTAAATAACGCAACAGAGAAAGTAGCCAAAATTTCTATGGTATTATCTGCTGCCGAAACACAGAATCATTTAATAATGAAGGCCCAAATGTACCGGTGGCTATTGATGGTACCTGGCAAAAAAGGGGCCATATTTCTCTAAATGGTGTTGTTACGGCAGTCACTGGGAAATATGTTGATGCCAAAATATTATCGAAGAAATGCTCATGTAATTTTAACGGCAATGTACATAGTGTTGAGCAAATTACTTCGGAAATAGTAGGGAATGGAAACTGAAGGTGCACTTCGCACACTCCATCGCTCAGAGGCATTACACAATTTACGATACACACAATATTGGGGAGATGGGAATGCTAGAGCAAACAAAGCAGTTTTATAATCTAAACCTTATAAAGATAACCCATAATAAATTGACAGATACAGAAACAGACAAACTGAGACGATACTATGTTTGGGCTATTCGAAACGGGAAACTTGTCAGCAATGACACAAGCTATTTGGGCTATATTTTTTCATAAAATCTCCACAGATTTGGATCTTGATTTAAGTTTGACAACCGTGCCATTGGGTCACTGGAGATATTTAAAATTTAATTGTATAAAAACTAAGCATGAATTTCCAAGGCTCTTTTCTCTGAATTGACTAGCCATTTACCGCTAATACACTAAGGGTTGAACATCCTAATGGAGTACTATTATTT
The DNA here is from genome assembly GCA_019973975.1 of Trichonephila clavata. Lineage (NCBI taxonomy): Eukaryota > Metazoa > Arthropoda > Arachnida > Araneae > Nephilidae > Trichonephila > Trichonephila clavata. The sequence goes on along the minus strand of BMAO01025055.1, from coordinate 38,319 downwards.
TACCAAGTCTCGTCTCAAAATGAATTTAATTAGTCATGCCCTCCCCATGTCAGCCTTAATAAGATCAAGATTCAAACAATTGCAACGGTCAAATGCTTTTTCCGTTTCTATTCTTCAAAAAATTGCGAAATTCGGATGATATATGAACTGGCTACATCGTCGTCCATGTATAGCCTTTTATCCTACACCATTATTACTCATTGGATCAAAAGGCGGCAGTCGATCCAGCCGGTTTGTGCGATTGCAATACACATTTATTTGTATCTGGTTACTGTTTGTACGAGTATTTGACAATTTGTCTACTTTTAAGAGCCACAAGGGGCCTAATTTGTTTAAGGGTCCAGGCCTCAAGAAGTCTTAAGGTAATAACTACCCATAAATAACCGTTTTGGTGAATATTTGCGAAAATTTTTTTATGCTTTTATTTTATTTTAGGCATTTAAATTCCAAAAGCACTCTATTTTTATTTTTACGATATTTAGAAGCAAAGTTATAGCATAATTAGTAATCCGGAAATGGAGTTTACAAAACCGGAAGTAGATCCCTACACAAAAATATTTTTAAGATATTGAATTGAATTTTTCAGAAAATGTTTTATTTAGTTTTATTTCCAGTATAGACTATGTTCTACTATCTGTGCATATATTTAAATATTTTTTTGCACTTTTTGTGAGAAAATAGCATTAGTTTTTTGTAAAAAATCGAGTTCTTGCATAAAAAATGACATATTTACAAAACTTTCAAAAGTATTTCAAATATTATAGCTCTAAGCACGGATAATTATATTATTTATGTACTGTATAAATATTATGTGAATATATTAATTAGAATTTTTAATACAAGCCTTACCGTAACTGTAAATTTTTCACTAAAATGTCACTCAAAATTCCCAATATATTCAAAATTACTTTGAATTTTGTGGAAATTGTACTTGAATTCCTAATTTTTTTACCCATTTCAAATAAAAAAAGTGTTTTTTTAGTGGAAAACTTATATATTTCAAAGAAACTGCTCCGAAGGTAGTCACATACCTTAAGATGTCGCTGCTTCTGGGTAAAAAATAAAAAAATGCAATCCAATTACGTAAAAATGTATGGATGAATTGCAATATAAACACCAAAAGCAAGATTGAAATTATTTACTTTTTAGCATCACTTAAACAAGCTCTTCTCAAATACGCTTACAATAAATACTCTCAATTGCGTCCATAAACAGTACTACACACACTAAGCATCATCGAAAGAGCGATTGAATATAGAATATTCGCCTCTGAAATCAATATACAAGTGTTGTAAAATTGCGTTACTTTTTAAATTTGCCATTGACGGTGCCAAGCATGTATTACTGTTGATGGAGGCAAATAATTCTTAAAATAAACAATTGTTGTTCCATCTTTGTCCGTCAAATCACTACTTTCGTCCATATTTTCCTATAGAGTAAGTATCAGCGGTAGAAATATTGTTACGATCCTTCATTTAAGTATTGTATGTTCTAACAATTCTGCAAGATTCTATAACGAATAAGCATTTATTTACTTAAAAAATATTTTCCAGCACTTCATATCTCCTACAATAAAAAATCTTTACAAAGATTCCTACTCACTTTGATCCAGTGAATCCGCTGGTGCAATTGCAAGAGCCATCAACTGGATTGCATAAGGCTCTGTTGCGACACTGGCAATCTTCCACGCAATCTTGACCAAATTTACCTTCTTCGCAGCGCTCCCCGCATACTGTTCCTTGCCAGCCTAGACTCACAAAATTCATTTAGATACATTTTTGTACTCTTTAAAAAGTAAGCATCAAGATATCAAAAAGTTTAAGTTACTCAATATTCTTATTCAAACTCAATATTCTTATGTAAACTTTTCAAAATTCCAATTAGATCAAAAGTTATTGCATTCATTATTTTTCACATCCGTTCTGGTTTGCCGATATTTGGCTCGGGAATGTCACGAATACCGAAAAAATTTCCACTTTTGATTCTAACCAAACTGAATACTCTTATGTAAAATCCAACGCTGATCACGAATATATGTAACGCTTTTCAAAATTCCAATTAGATCAAAAGTTATTACAATTATTATTTTTCACATAAGTCCCGGTGTTCCGATATTTGGCTCAGGGGATGTCACGAATACCGAAAAATTTTTTCTTCTGATTCTAACCAAACTCAATACTCTTATGTAAAATCCAACATTGATCAAGAATATATGCAACACTTTTCAAAATTCCAATTAGATCAAAAGTTACTACAATTATTATTTTTCACACCCGTTCCGATATTTGGCTCAGGGGTGTCAAGAATACTGAAAAAATTTCCACTTCCGATTCTAACCAAACTCAATATTATTATGGAATCTGAAAATGTTACGTGACTCTTTCAATCATTTTCCATAGTGATTAGGAAATTTTTGTGGTTCTAGGTTAATTTAGAGAGATTTTACGACTAAATATACATCCGCTTGTATCAGATTCGACACCAAGGCATTTTATCATTATAAACAGCTGTCGTTCAGCAAAAGATAGTTCACCAAGTAGATACCATTCGTAAAACAATTTCTGGAAGTAATATCTCACATTTCTTTCACTTTGAATGCAGTGTTACTGGGTTCACAGCGGAAATAAGTCAGTGATTTTAAAATCGTTATGTCTAAGTGTTTCGATACATAGCATTTGCTTATCTGCTCATAAAAATTTTTTATTCGAGTTTCGAACCTTGTTTAGAGCAGACACCCTGAAACGATGACTCGTAGAAAAGTTCTAAGCCCTGATGAAATTGCTAATTTGTTGCGAGAGCTTTCCGAGAACAAATCGGATGGTCGGGAGCTGTCTTGTTCTAATTTAGATTTCGATGAATGCATAAGATGGAGTGAAAGTGATTGCGAAGAATCTAAAGAAAGTGCAGAAGTAATTGATATTATTATTCCAGTAAATCTTGACACATACGTCGTTGGGGATGGCACAGAGAATGGATACGGAATAATAGTAATGATCCCGGCATATTTGCGACTTGAAATGCTGTGCGGCAAAGCAGTAATCCAAAAAGCTTTGCGAAATATAATGTCAAAGTCTGCTTTTTTACGATATATAAAGTCGTAATGTATGATAAATACATGAAATAATATTAAAAAGTCTTAAAACTAAACCCTACTGAACAGTAGTCCTGAAATTATTTAGTTCATAGCTTCCCAACCTTTTTGAACTGGCGCCCCCTTTTCTAATAAATATTTCGACAATGCCCCCTTTTCTAGTGAATATTTCTATACCGCTCCCCCCCCCACTCTAGAGAAATAAGAGTGTACATAAATACATGGTGAAAAGAAGAGTTAAGTTTTAAAAAATATCCCCTATTACTAAAAGAATATATTTAATTAATTTCATTTTTTTTCTAAAGTCCCAGTTTTTTTACTTGCGAATCTGAAATAGCTATTGCCACAAATATATTTAAATTTGTAATATTATATATTTTAGTCACCGGTAGGATAGTGTTGGAATTGAAGTGCTACTGAATTTCTTCTTCATTTAAAAGAGTGGAATAAAAGATTTTTAGATTACCTATTATAAAGACAGGCAGGGGTATGATACGAAGTAATTCATAATAAACTATTGCTTTCAAAATAAATTGACAGTTTCAGCCTTTAAAGAATCACGTTAATTCCTGGTTAACCTATTTAATTATGTTTCTTGGATACTATACGTAATGAAATGCAGAGAACGAAGTATGTTTCCTGCTGCTCACAGGCAAAGACAACACGTGCAATACAGAAATTAAAATAGACTACATCATTCAATTTAATGTGCATCTGAATGTAAGGTAATCTTTTAAGTTTTTCATCCACTTTCCGTACTACCGAAATATGTGAATTTTCGTACATGTGATATAGGAATGATTTAAATATATACAACCAACATTGGGTAAACAGTATTAAAGTTTACTTTTGTTAATACATAATCAGCATGTTTTTTTAGTCTTTTTTGGTTAATCTGCCCAAGCTCCTCCGTGCCATCTCAACGCCCCCCTGAAAGTTCAAACGCCCACAAAGGGGCGTTATCGCCCACGTTGAGAACCTGCGATTTTGTTACTATAATTATTTTATAAATTTCATCTTGCAGTGTCGAAAGGACACCGGTGGCTGTTTAAGGGTAATCGAAATCATGGACGTTCTGGTGTTAAGGGATTCTTTTCCACAAATGTAAGTATGCCAATTACATTAGGTATTAGGAATTGTAGTTATATTCGAAAAAAGACAAATTTATAACTTTTTAAAAACATTATTATTACCGATCAATGAAATTCAACTTTGGAAAGTCATGTATCTCATTCAATTGTGCAATAAAATGAAATGACTGAATTCACGACGGTCGAATGACAACGTGAATTCAAAGCAGGCTGACATTAGACTGTAACATATTGTTCTACCTGTAAAAGTTAGATAAAATTTCAAATTTGGCAAATATGTAAAAGTATTGAGATTGTTTGAAAGTTTTCTAAAGTTAAATATATATTAGTAGGATTCAAAAGTTCCCGGACTGAGCCTATAGCGTGGACAATTTTTGCAGTGGAGCGACTACAGTAACATTTCAGTGTGTTATTCCATTCTTCCCCTTTTCTAAAAAAAAATTGTTACAAATCACGTGGTCTGTGGGTCGCATGGTGTCATATTTTCTAGAAGGATGTATTTAATTGTTGGCGTGATGGATTGAAAGAAATTGCGTTTGTTGAGTGGATAATGGATATTAATTTTTGTGTTCACTAGCGAAAAAATGGCTACGGAGACTTCCGAAATTTTGAAGCAGGTGTAAAACTCGCGAATGCAAGTTTTTGAGTGGCATTGACATTTCAGAGAAGGTAGGGAAAGTTTGGAAGACGACATATATTCTGGACATCCCTAGACTTCCAACATCGCAAAGGTTTCTGCGGCGATACACAAGAACAGGCTTCAAACAGTAGCAGAATCAGTTCGGATATCCTCGGCCACATGTCAATAATTACTGAATAAGTATCTTATATGCATAGAGTGTGTCAAAATATCGTTCCCCACATGTTAAATGAAGACCAATCTACAGATGAAGTTAAAAGTGCATTGCAGGCTGAATTAAGGGACATGGCTAAAAATGGATTCCAGAAATGTTTTGATGAACTTTGCAAGCCATGGCAAAAGTGTGTTGTTACTCAAGGGTCTTATTTCGAAGGAGGATGTGTTTGAGGAGTTTAATTGGTAATATTCTTTAAGTTATATAGGACTCAGTCCGGGAACTTTGAATCCTGCTACGTATATATACGCTACGTGTACTTTTAAATCTAGTACACATTGTTTTCTTATCTGCGTTGTTAATGTAGACAAATGTGTTCTTTTTAGGTATGTAACTACTCAAAATTGGCCATTTAGGTGAAAATTTTTGAAATTTATTTTATGTTTTTATTTTATAGCCATACATTTAAGATTCCAAAAACACTATTTTTGTTTCTACGATATTAAGAAGCAAAGTTATAGCGTAATTAGTCAACCGGAAATGCAGTTTGCAGAGCTGGAAGCCGATCCCTACACAAAATATTTGCAAGATTTTGAATTGAAATTTTCAGAACATGTTTTATTTAGTTCTATCAGTGTTATGAACCAAAATATAGTCTCTGTGTATATATTTATGGACTTTTTGCTTTTTTATGAAAAAAAATCATTAATTTTTTAAAAAATCGAGTTTTTGCATACAATTTGGCGTATTTAAAAAACTTTCAAGGGTGTGTACAAATCTTTTAATTCCTAACACATAAACAGATATTATTTATGTACTGTATAAATATTATTTAAATATATTTATTAGAATTTTGTGTAAAGATCGTAACAGTAATTTTTTATTAGAATTTCACTAAAAATGGCAACTATTATAGTCTATAAAACTCTCTAGAAAACAGCAAAGGGTAAAAAAAGTCCGAATTAGTTAAACAGGAATGTAAAGAGAGCTTGAGCTAAAAATAGGGTGAGTTTCAAAAATGTACAAATAGTAGAAAATTTTTCATATTGCATTAAAATCTTTAAATGCATTTTCTGAGAAACAATGCATTTCGATTTTTTGCTTCACGGTAAAGTTCACTACAGGATTTCTTTTTAAGATATTGATTTGAAATTTTCAAAAAGTGTTTTACTTAGTTTTATCTGTATTTTAGACTATAATCTAATCTCTGTGTATATATTTCTGTATTTGATCGCACATTTGTGAGAAAACAACATTAGCTTTTTGCAAAAAATTGAGTTCCTGCATAAAAATTGACATATTTCGAAAGTATTACAAATATTATAGCCCTAAGCACAGATAATGGTGTTATTTATGAACTGTATAAATATTATTCGAATATATTAATTATAATTTTTAATACAAGGTTTACTGTAACTGCAATTTTTAACTAAAGTGTCACTCAAAGTTCCCAATATATCCAAAATTATTTTTAATTTTGTAGAAATTGTATTTAGATTCCTGTTTTATGCCCCATTTTAAATAAAAAGGGTTTATTTAGTTGAAAATTTATACATTTAAAAAAAATGCTCCAAAGGAAGTTACGTACCTTAAAAGAAAGTTTCTGCGAAAAGCAAAATTTGGCAGCAACGAAGTGCATGCAGTGATTGGTTAATAACATGCGATCGCATTTATCATGTAAGTATAATGTCCAACGAAGTTAATGCATTGACAGATATGGAAAGAAAGCAAGTACGTGATGTAACTAAACAGGCCTAAGCAACTGCAAACCAATAAATTACGAATGCCAGATTTCCTATACAAGGCATGTATAAAATTCACTATCAAGCAATGTAAAGCTGTAAATATCAACCTTTAAATTATTAAAAAAGAACTTTTGCATCATTTACTTTCAATAAAATCTCTTCCAGTTTGTGAAAAGTATTTGTAAACTATATTTCTCACCCTTTGTTGAACTGTTTTTTACCATGTTTTTATTAGCTCGCTTTCTTGTCTGTCCGGGTGGAATTTTGTAATTGCTTTTAAACTAACTTCTCAATGAGCTAGGGACTTGAAATTTGGACATAGGGTCATAGATCAGAAGTGAATAACAATGCATGAAAATGTAAAAAAAGAAGTTCTAGTCTAGAACCCGGGCCCTCAAAGAGGCTTTTATGTCTGTCCGAGTGGAATTTTGTAATTGAATTTAACGAACTCAGACTTGAAATTTGGACCATATCTCAGAAGCTGATGCAATGCCTGAAAATGTAAAAAAAAAAACAAGTTCTAGTCTCGAACCCAGACCCCCGAAAAGGCAGGTCACGATTTCGGCAGGAGTAACTCCGTAACTTACATGAATTTACACGAACAAATACCATGTGTCGAGTTTCGTCTACGTATTCAACTTCGTGGCTCTGAGGTCAAAGAGCCCCCCCCCCCAGGTTTTACTACATTTTTATTAACTTGTAGTCTGTCCGGGTGGAATTTTGTAATTGATTTTAAACTAATTTTTTGACGAGCTAGAGACTTGAAATATGGAATATAGCTCAGAAGTGGATGGCAATACATGAAAATGGTTATAAAAACATGGCACATGAATAATTTTCTTAATAAAAAAATTTATTCTTTTTATAAATGTTCTCTTGAGATCATGATGTTATTAGTCCTTACTCTAGAAATGTGATTTTCTAACTTTTTCAAATTTTACTCAGGAGAAGGTGCAAGAATGTAACATGATTTGCAGAGATTACAAAATTTTTAAAACTGTCCCAACTTTAGAGGACTTAGACAATACAATATTTTACAAAAAGTAGAACATTTCAAAAATTTTCAGAGGAGAGTCGGGTATTATGGAATACCATTTACATTTCTAAGAATAACTTTACTGGTTTTTGATGTGTGGAAATCTCCAAAATCACATAATGAATATATACTATAAACGACTATAAGGAATAATTACTTGTCAAAAGAAATAACTATATTTTTGTTATAAAAATTTATTTTACAGAAAAATGATAAATGAAGGGTATTATGGAATAGATTATTTAAATCAGTGGTCTTCAAACTTTTCAACTCATGGAACCTCTAGAACTTGAAAGTGCTTTCGTGGAGCCCCATTCCATGTACATACTTCGAAGAATATATCTCAAAATAATATTTAAAGTAGATGAACATCTTATACGCAGTTTATGTAAAGGCAGTTAAAAGAAGAGTATTGCATTTATTATTAAAAAATCTAATATAATTTTCTTATTAATAACATTAATTTGTGATCCACCTCTGCATTATATTTAGTAGTTGAAATATACAGTTTGGGTGAATAAAAAATATTCACCCAAACTGTCCAAGTCTAGGTCAACTGAGATTAAATGCAATCTCATTACATATTCCGAGTTTAATTTGTTTTTATACTTTTTTTTTGTAACCACTTACATTGAGAAATACATTTCACTTCAACACAATGTTCTGAATGGAATGAAAATGTAGGAAAGCGCGTGTAGTTTGCATGGATTTAAAAACCTAAAATTTAGATTTGAACATCCAATCAGTTGATATGTTGCTTCCTCTCCTTGATGATAGGTGTTTTTTCTAACAATGCAAAAAGATGCATTTCCCATTAGAAAACTATTTAAACTTAAACATTATAAACGAAATTTTGCAAAACAATGTGCTAACTAACAAGTGTAAAATTATCTTGTGGAACCCAAGACAGTAAACTATAGAATATTCACAATCTAGTACATAGGAAGTATATATATATATATATAGATAAAACACTATTTAATATTCTTTCTTTATATTATAATAATATTTTAAAAAGTTTTGAAAAATAAAGTTATTATATATAATGAATAGGATGAGATTTAGACACTTGTAACTATACAAACTTCGTAGAGAACGTGAATCCATTTTGCATACATACTTCTCGATTTTTTATTGGGACTCGTGGAAACCTTGGGTATGACTTGTGGAACCCCAGGGTTCCATGGAACACAGTTTGAAGACCACTGATTTAAATCACGGGAAAAATAATTAAGACTTCGAAGAAAGAAGTTATTTTTAACTATAAAAGCCATATTTTTACAAATACATGAAAGTCACTTTTGTTCAGAGTTTATTTACAAAAGTCACAAATATAATCTTTCTCTATTGAAGGTGAGCCCTCCAAAAACAGGTGAAGCATTGAATCCAAATTTCCCCTCATTGGTCTTTGGAGAATTTTCTGTTACAGAAGATACCACTCTTTGTTTTCTGGTGTGGTTGTTTCTAATGCCACCTGTCTGATTGTGTCAGATCGAGGCCCACGAAATTCATAATGGCAAGGGGTGAGGTGTAAGAAAGCCTGTCGTTAGCTTTTTTTAGCTTTGAGCACTATTCAGGTGACAGTACAATTTGGCTCGGTTCATATACGATAGATGGCGTCAATACTTATCTTCACCTTCAGAATTTAGGCATGGAACTGGAAGGGAGGGAAATATTATCCAGCCCCCCGCACCCATGGTTTTAGCTGCGACCGCCCATAAGACTTCCAGACTCACTGATTTAACGAGCATGTATTCCGTGTGTACTCGGAGGGTATTTGGTGGCATCGGGCATCGAACCCAGGCCTACCGGTCTGGAGTCCGATGCTCTAACCACTAGGCTACCCACGTCCCCCTGTTTTCTGGTTCTTCAGTTGATAGCATGAAGTCTATTACAAAGGATACATATGCTTGGAATACCTAGTACTCCATAATACTCGACACATCATCTTGGAAAATGAATCTTTAAACTGAAGTACAAAGCATTGTCAGCTAAATAACGACCACGGCATTACACATACAAACTACAATTCTTTTAGTGTACATTAAGCTAAACTTTAAAGTTCAAGTCACATGTTTACTATTAGGTTAAAAAGTGTGAATACGTACCTGCAAAAACTTTTGAAAATCGCCCAACACTCTGTCCTGTAGCGAGAAGGTTGCAAAAAGACCCTTTCGACCATTTGATGGCTGTTTGGTGAAAGTTGCATTTTTTTCATAATTTTTACACGCTAGTGTATAAATTCTATGCAATTTCATTATAAATGATACAAATTTGAAAAAGAATTTCATTCTGTACCCATTACTTATACCACCAGATCGACAGCAACATCAACTCAAGGCCTACATAATTCATCACGACAAAAGGCTAGATGTACGCTCGTCGTTATCCATAGCTTTGAGCATCATACGGGTGACAGTATGATTTGTCTCGGATCCACCCCAATTTTGAAGGAGAATACCCTGGAGGTGGTCAGGGGTTCTCGAGCCTTTCTTTTCCTACCACCCACGCCACGAGAAGACTTGATGCTCGACGGCTATTTAGAGCCCCATGCCGTAAAGGTTCTATACATTTACAAGCATCCATGCCTTCTTCAGAATTCGAACTTAGGCTATACGGCACAGCAGTCAGTGTCACTCACCGTTGGACCAATGGGCAGCACCAGATTTTTAATTTTATTCATAAATATACAAACATCCCCTTTGATACAAATGCAAAAAAATCATTTATCAAGACGTATTTTTAAAAATAAATTAAAAACTTCACGAAGATTCAATTGTGACAAATACCTGAAGTACAAAGGCATTGACCAGTGACGGGCAAGCAAGTTGCTCCATTTTTGCAAACACATTTTTCCGTACAGGCGAAACCCCAAGTTCCAGAATCGCAAACTTCATCGCATCTGTAAAAAATGCACATCTAGCTTTCAGAATTATAATCACGCAACTCCAAATCTCATAAATGCAGATAATTTTAACTTTTCGTTTGCAGATATGCCTTGCGTATAAAAATGAGATATCTTTTTATATCATTATGATTATATTCATAAGAATAGGCGATGTAAGCTTGTAATAAGTCAACTAACCTTATAATTACGTATTTTGTGTATACAAACTATCTTTTATGAGCATACAAACATAGGGAAACAGAATTTTAGGTTAAACATTGCTTAACCCTTTGTTTGCTAATGTGACTTATATACAGGGTGTCCCAAAATGACCGCATAAACTCTGCACAGCTAGATTCCTCGTTAAGAGTACATAAAAACTGCCCAAAAAGTATTCCTGTACGATCCATAGTTTTCGAGAAAAATACGAAAAACAACGTAGGACGTCACTTCCGGTGAAAGAAAAAAACACTTTATTGGACATATCAACAACAGTATTTGCACATCTTTCCAGACGATAATGTTTAAAACGTTCGTCGCGTATGTCGCGTCATGCTTGTGAGTGCCATGGAATGACGTTAAGCCGCCATTGAACTGGTATTTAAAAGGCTGCATCTTGCAGCTACCGGTAGTCTTCGTAGGGTGGCCATACATTCCGTTTGGGACTACTGCGACATGCCATCTCAAGGAACTGGTGTATCGAGATGTAGTGACAACAATAAAAGGACTTAGCTGCTCGTCTGCATGCTGCTTGTACTTCGGTGGACCCCACGATGCTGCGACGTGTGATGACAGCCATTCCCCAGCATGCTCAAGCCTGCCTCCACATGCACGGTGGACATTTTGAACATCTGCCTTAAATTGTGCATATACTGCAGTTGATATGTTCAATAAAGTGTTTTTTTCTTGCATCGGAAGTGACATCATACTTTGTTTTTCGTATTTTTGTTGTAAACTATGGATCGTACAGGAATGCTTGTTTGGGCAGTTTTTATGTACTCCCAACGAGGAATCTAGCTGTGCAGTTTATGCGGTCGTTTTGGGACACCCTGTATAGGTTTATCTCAGGTAGAAGCTGTGCCTAAGGTGGTATATGAACGGATGTTTTTAGCTTCATTTTATGTTACGTTTTATGTGTTTAGCCTCGGGTAGTAAGGCCGTTTATGTACGTCAGACTGAGAGGCATTTTCTGGGAGGTAGGGCCATCTAATGGTAGCCAGCAAATAGTATTAATTTTAGCTTTGGACCTTAAGCAGAAGCGCCATTGCAAATGTTTTTGTGAAAGATATTGAATTCAAGGTAATCCGTTGGCGAAAACGAGTGGTTACACCTCATGAAATCGAGTCAATTTTAACAAATAAGGAATCTTGAATGTTCTGATACAAACAGTGACGAAGACGGTGGAACCATTGTTAGCCAACGGAGTGAAAATTCCAGCGCTTCTATAGCATATTCACTAGTCCGGAATTTTTATTTTTTATTTATTTTATTTGCTTATTTTTTTTGTGGTTGTCAAAAAGACTTACTACAGAAGTCATCGACCAGAAAATTAACTTGCCACTCAAAGGCTTAAGGTATCCGACTACCCTAAAATTGTGAATTTTGACAAAAATTGACAAATTTTCTTACGATTTTGTTTTATAGGCCATATATTAGCTTTTTAAAAACACGAAGTTTATTAGTTCTCGTTCACTAGAACAAAAACTACAAGTGTTTTAGTAAAAGCATATGCGATTACTTTAAGCAAGATGTCATACATTAGAACATGTTTTACTCGAGACGTGTTTTTTTGAAAATGTTCAAATAAGGACAGCAATTGCTCCAAAAGTTTTGAAAATAATTAACTGAAATTTTTTTGTGTATGTTCGGTATAATAGTAGAAGTATTTTAATCTTCAGATTATCAATCACTGTTTTATTACAAAATTTACACACCCTTATGTGAATATAACCACTGTTTTTTAAAGCAATTACTATGATAACTAAGGTGAAGTGCTTTAGCTTTTGTAAAAGTTAAAATATCTCTTATTATGAAGGTCATTTAAAAAATGAACAACATAGCAACACATCAGAATCGAAAAATTGAAAATTTGTTCATAAACTTTTGGTACAGAATGGTCCCTGTTTATGTTATTTTTTGTAAAGGTCTATCCATTTTTTCCTATTTCAGTAATAATAATTTCTTTTTCTCTTCTCAATGTTAACATATTTTTCTTAAAATGTACTAAAAAAATCTGAAAATCGCAAAAAAATTCCCATATTTCCATTTAAAAAAAAAGAAATTGTCGCAAGTAGTCGGATACCTTAAAAGTGCCACAATATCCCCTTACATTTGCTTATATTACTAGCAGAAAGTGAAAATAGTGCTTAAATTTTGGTGAGCATAAAAATAATCCTAAAGTATGCAGTGAAAACAGAAACTTCATACTGAATTCAGTTAGCACGAAAAAGCCGAAGTTAAATGAAAGAGCATTAATCAAAAACCAAATGCAGCAAAAATTGGAAGTAAAGTATTTTCGAGAATCCGCTAAATATGACGACTACAAAAAAGCACACAAGAAAAAAATTATTCAAAAAAATTTTTAAATTTATTTAAAGGGGTTCAAAAAATCAAAAAAAAAACCCTCCCATAAATTGCTTCCTTACCTTGTCTAGAATACGGTGGTAAGGTGATTTTTTAAAATTCGAAATCGTTATAAAGAAGCAAGTATTAGAAGAGCAGCTGTTCGGAGCGTTGAGTTGGAACGCCTATTGTGTACAGTCGGCTCGATACCATTGACCCTTCTTTGCAAATATATGTTCATACAAGTATAGACAAGTTGGTATAGGTTTATAAGAAATATCTATAGTTATTGAATATTTCATTCAGCTTGTTTTATTCTTGGCCACCAGTCATCGCTAATGGAGGGTAAGTTAAGATTTTCATTGTTTAAATCAGACTTGAAACTTTAAACGCGCTTTTCTCAAAACTGTGTTTTTCAAACTTTCGTCCATTGTATCTCAAGAATGGTTTGATCGAATGGCTTCAAATTTATAGGGCAGCACATATACAGTGCCAAATGGACTACGATCATTCCAAAATTCAAAATATTTTAATTTTTATAACAAAAACATAACAAAAAAAACCCATGAAATTCCAAACTTTTTCTTTAGAGGTCTACCAAAAATCCAGTTTTTGATATTTTCAATTGAGTATAGTCCATTCTAAGCGGTTAAGCTTATAGATTAAAATGCCGTTAATTTTTTTTTATTGCAGATAAGCCAATCAGCAGGAATTGCAGAGGAAGTGAGCGTCCATTTTTTCTAGGCGGGTGTGTTCAGAGTGTTATATCTCACGTTCTTTTAGATATTTTTGGCTGAACATTTATATATGTTCTCTTGAAATACATATAAATAAATGATAAAAAACCTAAAATTCTATCTTTTTACTGGTCGTCAAAAAAATTCTCTAAAAATGCTTTAAAAACAGACTGTTACATGGTGATAAGCATAAATCATAAAAATTTTAAAAAATTTTGAAAGTACCTTATTTTATAGGTAAATACATAAAGTTACAGTATATATTTAATACATATAAACTTTGAAAACTTACATTTTCCCTTTGTATCCTGGTGTGCAAGTGCAAGCTCCATTCACAGGACTGCATGCTGCTTCGTTTTCACATTCGCATTTCTGTGTACAATCCTGACCATAAGAGTCGCTACTGCACGGCAACTCACAAATCACTCCTTTCCAGCCTAATGGAGACGAATTTGAGAAAGTTATGCAAACAATGCTGATCTTTTATTAATTGTATTGTCCACTTCAAATTGCAAAGTACCTATGTTCTTTATGTAGTAATGCAGTTCTTTATATTTGTTATTTATACGTTATTCAATACAACATGATCCAACAAAGGACATCATACCTCAAATAATATTTCATTCGGCAGTATTCCTGTGTTCCTAAGTTTCAAGTTTGAAATTCTCCCTGCTTGTTTTTAAAACAAAAACTATCAAATTATAACTGTAGTTGCAGAAAAAATAATGAAAAAAATTATGGTTCCTGTTAAGTCCCTACAATAAAAATAAATAAACCATAATAATTTGGTGAAGTAGTATGTGAACTACTCAACAAGATTAAATGTAAATAAATAAACCATAATTGTTTGGTGAAGTAGTATATGAATTACTCAACAAGATTAAATGTAAGTAATGTTTTTAATTTTGCTGTTCTATTAATAAAATTTTTTATTGGAATAAATGATGGTTCAGTTTGTTTCTTGGGGCCGTAGAATTAATTTAAAACATAATTCAAATAGGTAAGAGTGCATATTAACAAAACCAAAACCCGTTGTCAAATGCCGTAATATTCTTATCCAATAATGAAAAAACTTTTCCATGCATGTTCATTGGGCTAAGTTCATGTGACGTTGTAGTCCCATGACAGTTACAATCACGTTTTCCGAGCCAATCACTTCATAAATTCATATGACATCACAGTCTCAAGATAAATGCAATCGTTCGTTTCCAACCAATCAGCTCATGCGCTTCCCTGTTGCCAACTTTTGTTTCTTACTGAAACTTCCTTTTAAAAATTATAGTTTAAAAAAACTAAAAAACACCCTTTTAAAGTTAATTGAACAAAATTTTAACTTAACATTTTAGTCGCCAAATCTGGAAATGGGATCTGAAATGAGTCACCAGATGTGGGATGGGATATGAAAATGGGAAATTGTTAATATTGATGATTCTGATCAGGACAATGGAACAAAAATTATTACATTATTGTATTGTTATCGGTCCTGGTCAACTGAGCAAAATTTAGAATTAATCTGACCTTTTAAAATAGGTAGAAATTGAGTTCAAAGATTCTGTTGCATACAAGTGAGGCTTATAAAAGGGTGTTAAAAAGTACATATTGGTCCACGATAATAACTCCCACAGATGGGAAGAATACATTGATACAAAGTTACACACATGTATATATATTAGAATTCTTTTTTATAATTTAAAAAGAAATGTTTTGAAGGATTTTAATACTTG
This sequence comes from Trichonephila clavata, assembly GCA_019973975.1. Lineage (NCBI taxonomy): Eukaryota > Metazoa > Arthropoda > Arachnida > Araneae > Nephilidae > Trichonephila > Trichonephila clavata. Next base: position 22,652 of record BMAO01025055.1, on the reverse strand, counting down.
AATATCTTTACAAAATTATCACATTTGAAATTTTACCTAAATTTTTCAAGTAGAACAAAAAGTAAAAGATGAGAGACAGCTCTAAATTCAAAGAGAACCCATGGTTGCATTTATCATGGTCATGAATACAACCCCCATTAGATTGTTTATAGATTGTAAAAATCTCTTTTAAGTCTTGGCGCTAATTCTTGAAAACCCTCGCCAATTTATTGTTTGACCAGCTACTACGAAATATCAAAATCACATTTTTTGGGGGAAGTTTAAATAAAATTGAGGAAAAAACTGTTTTATTCAATCCAATCGATTGGTACTACTTACCAGGTGTGCAAATGCATTCACCATTATGCGGCAGACAAATTGCTTGGTTTTGGCACGTACAGCTCTCGGTACAGTTGTAGCCCCAGGTGCCGATCTCGCATACTTCGTCGCACCTTCGATAAATAAAAATTACAAAAATGTTAGTCATAGCAGTGTTTCTCAAACTGTCAATATTTGCGACTCAATTTTCATCTCCCCCCCGCACCTTTCCATACAATAACAATATATTGGATGCAATAAAAATGTACTTTGATGCCAAAGCTAGAATACACTATAATTATAAACCATACAATCTATCAAGATAAGTATTAAATTTACTATATGACAAGCCCATGAGAGATACTAGTAATTATTTAAATTGTTTTTAGTTTAGTGTTGATAAACTAATTATCAAATATATTGTGCAGTACTAGTATATTTATAAGTATATTATATCAGTGTAAATGTGTATTTTATTTTCTTTATGTTAGAATGTACTTTGTTCTGCTTACTTTCAGTAAAATAATAATTATTTTTAATTTTTTATTTTAGAGCTTTCAATACGCTTGGGCTCCCCACATAGGGATACCTCTAGGGGGTGCTCCCCCAGTTGGAGATATGCTCAGTTAAAGGCTTTCAGGGGTATTTAGATTTCAATGTTATATACTCGGGTACATCGAAAATCTTTTCTTCCAAAATTTCAAAACCTACCCGCTACCGAACAGATGATCTCTGGCTTCTAGATAAAGGGGAAAATAAAACAAAAACTTAATATTTATGTTAAATACTCCCACAAGGGGAATGAAGTTTAGGTATTTCAGCTTTTCATGGAATAAAAAAAATCAAAGTAATTTTTGTTGAAGAAAAACAAGCAATTTAGTACTTTTTAAAATTTTTCCACTGAGAGGACACCTATTAAATAGTTACAAGAAAAGACAAACATCAGTTACATTTAATAGCTTCAAAATTAAACACAGTCGAACCTCTGCACAGCGAATTTTTTCCTTGAACCAAGAACATTTCGCGATTTTCTTCGTAAAATAACTTTCCAATAGCAGTGCATTTTCTACGTAAAAAACTTTTTTTTTTGTGATTCAATTTTTTCTCTCCCTATTTTTAAAGTATTTCTACAGACATTTCAAGTTATTTTCTCATTTAACACATTTTATAGTGGTCATAAAACTTGAACTGGTTTTATTAGGTGCCTAACTCGCCGAGAACAATATAATTCTAGGCATTTCATCCAAGTAGTGCAACCTTAAACCCCCAGTGTCCAGTTCACGAGAAACATCTTCGATATCCCCTAACACCCTCAGTGGGGTTCTCTCATGCCCCCATGTCCTTGAACTAGTACCCCATTCATTTGTAGTGTTCATACATTCATTCAAAACAATTCATAGTGGATTACAGTGTGAAGAAAATACACCTGAAGGGACTTTTGGTGCATTGCAAAGCTATGAGGTGCATTATGAAACAAAGAATTATTTCAAACAAAAATCTCAAACAAAATTAATAGATTTTATGGGTAATTAAAGGAATGTTTAAAATTACTTGTGTTCTTTGAATTAGAAAATAGCTTACAGATTCGTTAATTTTTTTATACAATATTTTAACGTTGAAAATACAGTGCATTTCTCGACACTATTTTTTCCCTGCATTTTTTCTTTTTTTCATGGGTAAGATATATATAATAAATAGATATTAATTTACAAACAGGTGTGAATAATTTCTGTTTTTAAATATATAGCAATCCTTCGCAAACATTCAATACTTGCAATCCAATATTCGATCAAAATTTCCATCGCATCCCGCTTCATGCAAAAAACAATGCATTGAATTTAATAATATACGATTTTAACCTTTTGCCACCAACGTACATATACGTCTCTGTTGTATGTCAGGGCTAAATTATAAGCAGTTTGACAAGTTGAGGATAACTTACATGACATCCCAATGTTGTCAGTAATCCAGGAATATAGTATTACTTGAACGGCAAGCAATATGGGCGTTTCAAAATGTGCCGCCTTTAACGAAATGTAAACAAACCCAGAACACGGGATAAAAAAAGAGTGGAGTTGAGAAACAGAGTTTGCTGATGGCAGCTGTGCATTAAAGATCGGCTCACCCACTTGTGACGTCACGGTTCTATCTGGCCACTCAGGAGTTTCTTAATAGTTTGCTTCGCTTGTTGTGGAAGTGATACAATTATACCAGAGGATAAATACTGATCGCTACTGTTGTGTACTCAGTAGCAGTTGGGTGTTTCTCAGCGACTCTATACTGTTCTTAAATGTTTTTCATTTTTAAAATGTCACTGTAAATTTCATCTTTTTGCATCATCTTCAATAAATATGTTGTCTCGTCTTTGATGAAAAGTCCTCCACACCCATCACTTAATATTTAGGATCCTCTGTTCATAGCTCTGCTAGTTAGTTTTCACACTTTAATGTCAGAAGTGTAGAACTTAAGATAGGAAGGCAGTCTCACTCAGCCAAAGCTTTAATTGCTCCGGTCGTAAATTTACGTCTTTTCTGTGCACTGCTATCCATAAATTTCTTCCGAAGGCTTTGGAATGCAATAAAAGGACTTTGGCAATGTTTGCGAAGAATTTACTTATATCAGAGGATTTCCTTATTTTTATTCCTTTTCTCCCCCCCCCCAAATACGTCACATACGCATGCCTACGACGTAAACGAAGGCTTTGGATAGCGAATGGCGTAACTGTTAATCGTCAGTGAAGAGATTATTTAAAACTGTACAAATTATAAAGATATGTGTTAATTTTTGTATCTGAATTTTATTGACAAGCCCTTGGGGTCACTGCTAACTATTAAATTTGTTCTTAGTATTTTAAAATTAGTTACAGAATATACATCGTGCAGTACTGATGCATTTATAAACGTATTTTTCAGTGTAAATGTGTATTTTGTTTTTTATTGTGTCGCAATGTACATTGTAAACTAATAATTTCTTTTAAATTTTCTGTTTTTTTACTTTTCAATAAGCTTATGCCCCCCGCGTAGAGTTATCACGCCCTCTCTAGAGGGCGTGCCCCACAGTATGAGAAACCCTGATATATGGTGTTTATAAATTTGAAATTTGTTTTATGGGGTTTATGAAGTCTATTGAAAGGTGAACCTCTACATAACTCATTTTCCATAGAACTAACTTTTTTCGGGATTTAACGACATCGTTCAATAGAGGTCCGACTGTATTTAAGAAAACCTACTGTCAAAAGTGCAGTACAGAGTAAAGCGGAAAACTGCTTGCACTTGATTGGCTGGTGTGGAGAGAGAGATCTGGGGTTATGAAATGTGTTGCACTGTAGGTTGTACTATTTATTACTCACCTCTCACAATAAACATCGCTTTTCGTTATTTATATTGTAGAACAGTGCTTCATCAAAGTTTGCGACGCAATATTCAATCATAATTTTCATAGAACCTCCCTCCACACTATAACAATGCATTGAATTCAATAATACTACACTTTAACGCTAAAGCGACAATGCCACTTTAACCTCCTAAGTGCCACCGGCGTAGATAAGCGTCTCGCTCAGCCGAAGCATTTTTTCTGGACGTATATATATGTCCTTCCGAAGTACGATCTCTTTTGTGCACTGCTATTCATAAAATTATTCCGAAGGCTTTGGAATGCAATAAAAAGTTCTTGACAATTTTTGCGAAAGATTTACTTATTTCAGAGGATTATTTCCTATTTTTTATTCTTTTCCTCCCCCAAAACATCCCATACGCGCATTTATGTGGAAAGCGAATTGCGTCACTCTCAACGGTAGTTAAGGAATTAATTTACAAGTTATCAAGATAAGTGTTAATATGCAAGCCCATAGGATCACTGGTAGTTATCAAACTTCTTAACTTAGTGTTATTAAATTAATTGTAAAACACATTTATAAGTGTATTATATCAGTGTCAATGTGTGTTTTATTTTTTATTGTATCGGAATGTATTTTGTTTACTTTCAGCAAATTAATAGTTTTTTGAAATAATATTTTTTTAAATTTACAATGTACTCTCTTTCCTATTTGTTGATGTATCACCCCTAGGAGTGCGCCCCACAGTTAGAAAAATGCTGTCATTGAAGGATAACTTTGAGAAAAATTATTTAAAAAAATTAAATCTTTCTCACGTTTTCAAGAAGTCAAACACATTGCGGCAATATCAAATTTTGAAATTAATTTAAAATTATTTTTCTCCTAATCTCTATGCCAGAGGTTCCCAAACTTTTTGTCTCATAGAGCCCTTGCCACGTTTTTCGGTTTCCATGTTTTTTCTTACTTATCTAATAATGAATTTTTGCAGATTTATCAACTTAAATGTCTTTCTGACAGCTGGTATAGAGCTATACTTCCTTTAAAATATTTAAATTTCTAACGATACTGAAGTTCAGTGTTTAAAACCTAAGACGCACATGTTAATTAAATTCAAATTTAATTAATACTTAAAACAACTGCTACATAAAGCAACTGAGCAATAAACAAATGCTTTTAATGAGGGAGATGAATCTGGTGCCTCTAAAATTGCTGATATCCGTTTCTAAATTTTACTTTAAGATCTTCTTAGTGGCTATTTCGATCAGTTCCTCTTGTAACATATTTGTTTTTTCTTTGAATGTGACAATATTAATTAATTGCCTATATACTGTAGTATCACCATATATAGTCAAAGCATTCTCAGACATAGTTTCAAAATCTGAATAAAGGGCCTTTAAACGTTGAACGTAGGTTAAAACGTTCTTTTCCTGGCAGATTGTGTGTGACACATTGAGACACTAGGAAAATTCAGGCCGTTTAATATTATACTCATTAGCTTAATTATGGCAAGAAACGCCGAAATGATGGTCCTTGTAACTGCAAATTAATTTCATTAAATTTAATAAATAAATCTGTAAAACAGGTAAATAAGGTTTCCACTTGATTAAATTTGCTTTTATATGATCTGGTTTAATGAGAGTCACAATCGTAGACAACCACTTACAACTCATGGACCCCCAAATTACTTTTTGCTGACGTGGACCCCTTGCATATTATCATAGTCCTCTGGGGGTCTATATAGACCACTTTGGGAATCACTGCTCTACGCCATAAAACATCGTTTTCGCATAGGTATAGCTTCCAAGTAATAAAAAAAATTCCGTTTGAAACTTAAAACTCACAGCAGCGCAATTCTTTAAAATATTATTGCAGGGCTGACATCTACCCGACGTCAAGTTTTGGTGTAAATAATCTGCGAATACTGAATAGACAAGGATGTGACACATAAAGCATTTAATGACGGACAATAGCAATACACAACGTTACAACTGTACGATTTAAGTACATCTAAAGTAAGAACAGAACCGCAACAAAAAATGACGTCATTCGCTTGACGCTGATTGGTTGGAGAGGGGATGTCATTCGCAACACCCTTCATGTAATCGCAATCCACTCCAATGTACATGTCAAATGCAGATTTAGTTTTAATCTTTGAATTTCATTGTTAATGACATTTTAAGAGACCTTATTTTATTTTTAGACTTCTCTGGTTTCATGGAGAGGGTGTAATGCCGCCTGGGATTATTAACAACACATTTACCTTTTAGTAGATGGTACTGATCACACCAAAGAAGGCAGGAAAAGATTTCAAATGCAATAACAAACAAAAGATTGATTTCCCCTTTAAGGCAAAATCCATTCTCAAGGATGTCTGCTGCGATGGAGTAGAGCCGGGGGGAACATTCAGTCGATCGCGATAGACCGCTAAAACATTTTGGGGTGACCGCCTTTACAAAGAACTAAAAATCATTCCATCATACAGAGATCTAGAAATCTTCATTCGAATCTAAGCCGCCATCGACTCTAAACCATGTCCCAAATTCTCAACAAGATTTTATGAAAATTGAAAAATAATCTAAAATGGTCTATCGGTATCCAATTTTACGAAATCAAAATAAATTTAAAAGGGAAAACTAATAAGTGAATAATTAGTTATTTTATCCGTATTAAAACTTTTAAATACACGCACGAATCTGTCCTTTCTTTTTAAATACCCAAATCCAACAAACTTTCCCCCAAAGATTCTAAGCCGCGTCCCATTTTCAGTAGTATCAACATTGGATAAAAAGTGCGGTTTAGATCCGAGTAAATAGGGTATTTTAAAAAATACGGTTGAAAAAAATCGAAAGACAAGAGAAAATTTCGTTGAATAGAAAATGCACTTCTGTATTTGGAGGCTATTTTACGAATAAAATCGTAAAATGCTCTCGGTTCTAGAAAAAGTTGGTGAAATAGAGAAATTCGTAAGGCATAGGTTAGTAAAATGGAGGTCCGTCTGTATTGTATACTTTCTTTTAGTTCACTACACCTACGCCACTGGGTGGACCGAAACCCCTTGAAAAAATTAGAAGTAGCCCGTATCCTGGAAAAGTCTGCCCCTCTCTGTTGTAGCATATCTCTACCCTACGAGAGGAATCTGTTTACCAATCTTCCTTGACAAACTGTAAATCCAATTTAAAGTTTCAAAACAGAGTTATGTTCCAGATAATCCCAACATTCCTGCATCAGATGTAAAATAGTTTGCTCATCGGTGGAAAATCTGACTGTTTTTATCATTTTCATCTCACACGATTAAAAAAATACATGCTTTGTTTATGTTTGCTAACCATTGTAGTGTGGGTAGGTGGTTGCAGACATTTAAATCGAAATGTGAATAAAACTTATGCTTCAATTACACTCGTGTCCATAAATTAAGGATAATGAAGTTCAGGCAAAGAAAGAGACAGAAGCAAAACAAATTTGACTTTTTGTAAAGTCTATTTATTAAACAAAGGGAAAGAGCAAACAAGATGCTATATGTTTGACATAATTAATAAAATTGCGATTTTTACTCCCTGGAGCAAATTTCAAACAAGAACCTATTTACAAAAAACAGTATAACATGGTTAGTATGATGGATAATACGGAGTATGTCTCCCGGACGATGCAATACAGGCCTTACAACGCCTACGCATGCTGAGTATCAAATTATCAATCTGATCTTGGGGAATATTGCACCACTCATCAATCAATGCCCTCCGAAGTTCTGGTAGACAGGTGGGAGGGGGTTGACGGGCTGCAATTCGTCGGTAAAGCATATCCCACACATGCTCTATTGGATTCAAGTCCGGTGAGTTGTTGGACAATCCATACGGGTGATATCCTCCGATAGAAGGCATTCGTCTACAATGTTTGCACGGTGAGGACGGGCGTTGTCATCCATAAACAGAAATTCAGCACCCTTCGCGCCCCAAAACAAACGTACATGTTGTTCCAGAATGACATCCCGATAGATGTGGCCTGTCATCGTTACACTCTGAACATGCAGGTCAGTTCTGGAACCAAGAATAATTCCTCCCCAAACGAGCCATTCTGCACCACCGTAAAGGTGTCGTTCAATGGGGTTCTCTTGGTGGTAGCGGGTACCTGGCGCTCTACATATGAAAGTCCGGCGAGAATCAGACTTCAAACTAAACCTGGACTCGTCGGAAAATATCACACAAGACCACTGTTGCGGTGTCCACAATGACTCTCTACTCCAGGTTAATCGCAGGTGACAGTGAGTTGTGGTAAGGGGAACACATCTGGCAGGCCTACGAGCATATAGACCAATGTACCCTAAACGTCTGTACACGGTCTGCCTTGAAACTGTCGTACCAGTAGCTGAAGATAGCTGATGATATAGGTCTGATGCTGTGCTCCGTCTGTTTCTTTTGGCAGTAAGTGCCAAATAAAGGTCTTCATTCGGCATTGTAACTCTGGTGCGACCTGTGCTGTAACATCTACTCACATTACCATCATCTTGGAATCGTTGCCAAAGCCTGGAGATGACACTCTGGGTGATTCCAAGTTCCTAGGATACTTCCAGCTGGGTACGTCCACATTCCAGTCGTCCGATAATTCTGCCACGTAAAAAATCATCCAAATGCTTCCTTTGTGCCATAACTATGCGGTTATTGCACTGAAAGGCTTTTAAAGCGCTTGTGAACAATTTTATTTCTTTGCCACCATTCCTTATATACCCCTCTCTTACACTCTCGTTATTGTGACGTACTATCCGCTCCATCTGGTGGTTTCCTGTAATTTGCATATTCTTCTTCAAGATGTGTGTGATAATTCTACAGGTGAAATTTTTATTTTAGAGTTCAATTTCTGTGTGATTCTGAATTATCCTTAATTTATGGACATGAGTGTATTTCTGAGGCTATTTTAAATGAAAAAACACAAATTCTTTGTTTGCCTTTCTCCAGATCATTCGTATTTTGTTTTATAGACTATCTCTTCCTCTTTCCATGTATATTTAAAATAATTCTAATTTTGTGCTGCTTTGAACAGTTTCAGGGACTCCCTTTTCTGTACAAAGTGATGCAACAAATTAAAATGGGATGACAGAAACGAGTTTAATCAAATAGATTGTCAAAAAAAAATGTTTGGAACTGTTACCTGCTGATTTGATTTTGAAAAAAGATATCTTATAATAATCTCACTCACTTCTCACCAATATAGCCACTGGTACAATTACATGAGCCGTTTACAGGATCGCACACGGATTCATTTTCGCATTCGCATGCCTTTCGACAGTCTTGACCATAGGAACCATTATCACAAAGCTGATCACAACTGGGTCCTTTCCAACCTGAAAGAAGCTCAAAGATACTATACTTTAGACATACATTTACGAGATAGGATTCAAAAGTTCCCGGACTGAGTGTATATCTTGAAAGATATTAACAATTAAATTTCTAAATCTTCTCCTCCTTCGAAATAAGACATTTTTACCATCGTTTGTGAATGTGATCGAAACATTTCTGAAAGCACCTCCTCCTCCTTACATCCCTGATCTCACCTCCTTCGACTTCAGACTATTTCTTGAACTGGTACGTCGATTGCAGGGTCTTCTATTTCAATCTACAGATGATGTTAAAAGTGCATTGCAGGCTTAATTAAGGTATCCGACTACTTGCGACAACTTTTTATTTTGAAAAAATAGAGATATGGAGATTTTTTGGTTGTTTTTAGATTTCTTTGGTACATTTTAAGAAAAATATGCTTAAATTCAGAAGAGTAAAAGAAATTATTATTACTAAAATGGGAAAATCCTCGAACTCCGATCAACGCTTCAATATTCTTGCAGTTGTAGATGATACGAAATTAGCACAATAAATAAATTGAATAAAACTGTCCCTATTTCGTTTAATATTGATTGGCATATGAATGGTATAGTTTATGCCTTTTCTGAGAAGCAATATTAACTGATGAAAGCAATCATTTTAAAAAGAAAGACGGCTTCAGGTATCTTCTGCTTTCATAATGTGAGCTGAAACCAGCTCAAGCTGAAACCATTGCTCACCCATATGCTAAATCTTATGTAGTTAAAACTAAGTAAATTCGCATAGACAGTTTTATGTGAATTATATACATTGAGTGTGTAGAGTTTGCTTCTGTTACAGTAGACCACTCTTTACCTCAGAAAAAGTGCGATTTCCTTTTAGGTTAATGCAACAATTTTTTTCAGACCTTATGCATATTATAAAATACTGAATGTGTTCTTTTTTATTACTATTTTTTATTGAAAACAGTTATAGAATCCCCGTACACCGGGGCTCGTAGAAGTAAGTATTAATCCCACATTAAAGGAAAAGAAGGAAGAAAAACTTTTTGAGAGCTTATGAAGGATTACAAATATTTACAACAAATTCACAGAGCTTTTTGAAAGCACTTCTGGTGGAAATAAGTTGGTGAAGATTCGGTGGCCAATTGATATTAAGTTCCTTCTGTTGGAGAATAGGCAAATAAACATATGATAAATGCAAACATGAGTTTCCGGCCAATAAGTTCTTAAACTTCTCTATTGCCAATTTTTGTTTCTTGCAGAAAGTTTCTTTTATAATCCACATATTTGTTAACAATAGCAACGCACTCAGGTAAAACACGTGCATTTTGATAAATCTTTTAATAAGATTTTTAATAGAATGAAAGGACCTAGAGGGCAAGAAATTTTCTGCAAGATAAAAGCGCCCTTTTTAGCCAGGAAGTCGACTTTCTCGTTACCTGGAATTCCACAATGGGCAAGTGCCTACTGCTGGACTATAGTTTTCTCAAGTAAATCCAAGTTTTAAAGTCAATCCAATATGCCCTGTGTTATGGGATTATTATATTATTACTTTTATAGTTTTTCAAATAAAAGGCCAAATTCAAGCATTTTGGCTTTTGTTTAAAAATAACCAACACTTAAGATAAAATTTTAAATTATTTAATCAATAACTTCTAAGGAATCAGTCAAAAATGAGGAAGAAAAAAGTTTTAAGTCCCATTTTGAGACACTACCCTGACATTTCATTAATGAAAAAAAATTGAATTGATACGTACCAGGAGTGCACAAGCACTTCCCACTCTCTGGAAGACAGGAGGCTTCATTCTTACATGTGCACTTCTGGGAACAGTTGTGTCCCCATCTTCCTTCACTGCATACCTCCTCGCATCTGCAATAAAGAAACAATTTAAAGAGAAAATTATTAATTTTGAAGTTCTATTTTTTTAAAATTAATTGCTGATATTTCTCACAAAAAATAATAATGCAGATTTTGAAGACTTTTTATTCTGCCCTAGAGTTAAACCCTTTCGTGGGCCATTTATTTCTCCATTGAATTTCTCGCAGTTTATGTTTTATTAACGACTAAACAATACCATTTAAGGAAATATATTTAATTTTGCCAAATTTTATGTTTACATTTAAATTTTGGGGGTAGGAAGAATACTTCCCAAGGAACCATTCACCGTATAAAGAATTTACGTCCCTTCTTTCCTGTGACCCGGCTAGAGGTGTGGGGGGAACTAAATAATCAGACGACATGATGAACTTCAATTATTTTACTTATCACTCTATTCAACTCAAACCCAAACAACACTGAAACAAGATAAATTTAATCAGTAATAGAATGGGAGTGAGACGAGATGGCGTTGGGGAGAATATATTTAATCATGCAGCTCTACCTTTAATACGACTTTATACAGAGCTTACGTCTTTAATGACCTCTAATTAGTTTAACTTACTAAACATTGACTTGATTGAAGATCACAGTACCTGAACTCTTGCAGTCTTCTATCTGTTTTGAGTTGACTTTAACATTCCTGCTAGCTATTCTAATCACTTTCTGAATATTCCAACTTCTAGCTTCCTACACTGTTTACATATACGTTTCACTGCCGACTTACTTCATTTCCAATCTATTCACAATTCACTCTATTCTTACTTCACTAAGTCTCAACCTCGCGAATAAAGAATATATACATTAAACTTAATTTGCATCATCACGCTTTCTGTCTTTTCGGAGAAAATTGGTTGAAAAATGCTGGCCCAAAAGAATTCCCCAGAGGTTAATTGGAGAGCGCATATAGATCCGTCCCAAACGTCATAAAAATTTTAATTTAATGGTGATTATTTCCCATGAAAAGATGAGAAGTATGTTGCACTGCACAAGGGGACATCACATTCTGCACACATGCAGTGGGTCCTCTTTTTTGTCCCTTTCTGCTACATTTTCTACATCCTCTATAGTTAGAAACCATCGTTGGCAAATGATTTCCCACACTGGCAAAGCGCACATCATCCGGAACTACACACTTCTTTGCTTGGAAACTAGTAGAACGTCCTTTCCTTTTTAAATATCTGTCTATAAGCTGACAAGTTAAAGCTATACGGAATGTTAGCTCGTCTACACTTCTGTTTCTTTTGTTCATTTGCCGTAGTATGAAACTATTCATGGTGACAAGGTCATCAAGAATATAAAAGATGCTACACCACAATTTTACAGATGTCTTTCTTTTCTTTGATCGAAGTGATCAACCCTTCCCATGACATCTTTATATACAGTGACAGCATTTGGACTAGGTACTCCTTCTTTAGTACAATCCTTTTTGTCCGTTTTCCAGATGTCATAATCGCTGGAATATGTGCAGTAGCACAAAAGTGTAGCGGGAACGAGTCTTCCGATCGTTATAATAGGGCCAATAATACTCACAGGTGTATTCTGTAAGATTATGCAGCTGGGAATTAATCTTCCCAAGTCCCACGAAAGGCTTAATGATGCCATCTCCAGTGTAATTCGTTGTGTGCTGTTGTTGCTAATGCCACCTGGTCGATTATTTTTGTGAGATCGAGGCCCACAAAATTCGTCGTGGCAAGAGGCTATAAATTACGTCTTCCGTTAGCCTCAGCTTTGAGCTTCATGCAGATGACAGTACACACGTTTTGGCTTGGTTCCACCTTAATTTTAAGGGTAAACACACTGAGAGGTAATGAGAGGTGTTCTTCCGCCTTTCTTTCTCTACCACCGACCTCTCGAGTGGACTTTCGATTCGACAAATATGTTGAGTGCCCCCATGCCCCACAGGCATTATACTTTTACAAACATCCATGCTGTCTTCGGGATTCGAACCCAGGCCCTACGACACAGCAGTTAGAACTAACCACTATACCGACTAGAAGGTGTGTAGTTTCGCTACTGTGTACTCGTTAACTGCATAATGGATTGATTGTTGATTGTTTTTAATCAATGTCGTACTTTAAAGCTATACTAAGGCTCTAACTGCAGATCGAAAGAAAGATGACAGCGTTGGCTGAAATAAGTTATTTTGAAGGTGGAGGTGACGAAAAAAGTTTAATTTTTCTCTCAACGCCCATGCTTGGCCTCGTGATAATTTTACGCCAAGCCACCCAGTACTGACTGACGACGTTATCAGTCGAGTATTCACCGAGTTCAGCGTATTGGAGCAGGTGGTCGCCATCCATCCTGGCATGGCCGCAGAGTGGGCAGGCCTCGCCTGTAGCTAGACCAAGCCAATGAAGGTATACTTCCAAAATTCATGTCTGGTGGCTAGGCAAAAGCGGGCAATGACCTCGGCTCTCTCCAGGTGTTTCGGGGAGGACCCACAGTGGCCAGGTTTTTTTTTTGTAATGGCAGTACATTTGTCAATGTATGTGGATATGATGCTCTTTGCTCTTCTGAGGGTCAAGGTCACTTCCAGCTGAGACGACTCGGCTGCCTGCTTGGTTTCGATCGACTCTCTGATTGCCGGGGATCCCAACAAGACCCACTGTAAGGCCACAGTCCCAGCCATATGAAATAAGCTCTGCAATTTTAGTTCGGCTCTGAATTGTGTTAAGGCAGTCAGTTGGAGTGTTACTGCTTAAGGCTGAAATTGCAACTTGGTAGTCGATGAGAAAGACAACTTTTGCAGGAACTAAGCCAGAAGCGAGTAATTGTGTTGTAGCTTCACAGACAGCAGAGATCTCACCATCGTAGTTGAAAAAAGAACTGTATGCGATCGTTAGAGATATAATGTGAAAATGAAAAAGACGGGCCAAAAATTTGATATTTTTCCTTAACGATTAAGTATTTTAATGTGGGAGTAAAATATCTAGCATACTAGAAAATAAGTGTTCATGATAGAGTTTATTTTAGGTAAACTTGTTTTGTTTCATAAGAACAAAAAGTAAAACGCTGTGATACTTCAGATTATTTAAGAAAAAATGTACAGTTATTCTTAGTAATGTTGAATTTATTTGTTTTATATTTGTCACTTTTGTATGGATTTATTTCGATTTTTTCATTAAATTATGTGGATCTCTCTACTGTCCATCGAACTAGTCCTGTATCTATGCCTCTTGCCTTTTTTATTCGTATTCCGACAAAATTTTATTGGATTTCAGATATTTATCAATATGTGAAGCTCTCAACCATAAATGGATTTCAATAACAAATGAAAACAAAATAGTGAGATGAATTAGTTTACTTTGATGTCATCCTCATTTATTGTTTATTGGTAATAGTATTAATGAAATGTGATTCTAGTCTATGTTTGTGTACTCATTGGTCTTGAAACTCAAATCTAATTTACCACTAAGAGTAAATGGATCCAGTCAATAATTTTTTAAAAGATTCAGATGCAGATAAGTATTGCAATTGAGCAAGTAAATGACGCGGAATTATTATAAATTGACTTGGATTATGCAATTTTTCTGCACAGCTGAGTTATTCTTGTTCTCTACTTTAATATTTTTTAAAAATTTGTTTTCTTCTGTCAAACAGCTGATTGCCAGGTCCCATTTCAAATCAAAACAAAAGACATGCTACTTTTTAGCCTTATCAAATATTTTAAGTTGATTAAAAGAATTTATTTTGATCAGCAACCTATGCAGGGAAGAAGTGAAATTAATAGTTGTAGCTGTTTGTTTACTTTATGGTAAATCCTACGCTGTTTTTACCTCGTTAAATATAACAAATTTTTGCTATTGATATCATTTTTCCATTAAAAAACATTTTATAAATATGCCTTGGTTTAATAATAAAATGCTTAAAAAACGGAAGTTTGGAAAAAAGTACAAAAACCCGAACTTTCGAGGAATTAAATGTTGCATAACAGTCAGAATATTTAAACATGAATAATTCAGTTTTAAAAGCAAAATGTTAGGTAAATTTAATAAAGAGTAAGTTTCTTTTTTTAGTCTCATTTGAAAATTTTTGTGAAATAATTGACATTTCTTGTGCTTTCAAAAACAACATGTATTATAAATAAAATGTAAAAAACAAGGTATTTACATGAATTTTGGCCGTAAAATCCAGGGTTTGGCTAAAAAGCTGACAATAAAGTTGGATGATGAAGTCAGAACGGCTGATCTGGCAACACTGGTGAAACAAAATGCTGCTCATGCGTAGCAGCAGGTGTTGACCATCGTCTCAATTGTTCAATTGAGCGTAGTTTGTGTTCTATGTAAGACTTGTTTCACAAAGTGCTTGTTTAATGCGTTGGTTCTTAACTGAGAACAGGAAAATGAACGAACAAAAGATCAATTTAAAGTTTGTTTTAATCTTGGCAAGACACCGACAGAAACTAATTCAATGCTGGTACGTGTTTGTGAAGATCAAGCACTGTCCATGAAGTGTGTGTACGAGTGATTCGCCCGTTTTAGAGAAGGCCGGGAAAGTGTTTCTGACTACCCCCGTAGCGACTGGTGAACTCCATCAGTGACGGAAAAATTGAGAAAGTGAGTAAATTAATCACAAAAGATCATCGATTAACTGCATGCATGATAGCTGGACAATGAATGCTGCAAGGTACATTAAAATTTTGACAGGCAGGGTAAGACCTCAGTACTCAAAACAAGGTTCATGATTTTTGGTTTACGACAATGCTCACCCTCACACAGCTAATATCATTAAACAGTTCCTGGCAAAAAAGAGGGTGGTACAAATTGAACACCCACCATTCTCGCCAGATCTCAATCCTCCAGACTTCTTCCTATTCCCACGACTCAAATTCGCTTTAAAAGGAAAGACATTTGACGATCTGCCAGACATACAACGAAACATGACAAGGCTTTTGAACTCCATCCCCAAAAAAGACTTCTTGCAAAGTTTCCAAGACATGTACAGCAGATTTCATTCGTGCATAGTTATTGGAGGTGACTATTTCGAAGTAAGGTGATTTTCGTTAATATTTCATCTACGTTAATGTTACAGGACTATTCACCAAACTTTATCGTCAGAATGTATGTTGTGACTTCTTAGTATCAGGTTTAATAAAACAGTAGTTTATCAAAAAAGATACAAAATTATATGAAGTGAACTCTATGCTTTTATATTCTGTTAGGTCTATTGGAAAAAGAATGCAACTGTAAAAATACTTTACGGAGTTATGAATTTGCCATCTCCACCAAAGTGGTTTTACGAGTCCATGCATGCATTAAATAACGCAACAGAGAAAGTAGCCAAAATTTCTATGGTAATATCTGCTGCCGAAACACAGAATCATTTAATAATGAAGGCCCAAATGTACCGGTGGCTATTGATTGGACCTGGCAAAAAAGGGGCCATATTTCTCTAAATTGTGTTGTTACGGCAGTCACTGGGAAATATGTTGATGCCAAAATATTATCGAAGAAATGCTCATGTAATTTTAACGGCAATGTACATAGTGTTGAGCAAATTACTTCGGAAATAGTAGGGAATGGAAACTGAAGGTGCACTTCGCACACTCCATCGCTCAGAGGCATTACACAATTTACGATACACACAATATTGGGAGATGGGAATGCTAGAGCAAACAAAGCAGTTTTATAATCTAAACCTTATAAAGATAACCCATAAAAATTGACAGATACAGAAACAGACAAACTGAGACGATACTATGTTTGGCTATTCGAAACGGGAAACTTGTCAGCAATGACACAAGCTATTTGGGCTATATTTTTTCATAAAATCTCAACAGATTTGGATCTTGATTTAAGTTTGACAACCGCGCCATTGGGTCACTGGAGATATTTAAAATTTAATTGTATAAAAACTAAGCATGAATTTCCAAGGCTCTTTTCTCTGAATTGACTAGCCATTTACCGCTAATACACTAAGGGTTGAACATCCTAATGGAGTACTATTATTTTACCAAGTCTCGTCTCAAAATGAATTTAATTAGTCATGCCCTCCCCATGTCAGCCTTAATAAGATCAAGATTCAAACAATTGCAACGATCAAATGCTTTTTCCGTTTCTTTCTTCAAAAAATTGCGAAATTCGGATGATATATGAACTGGCTACATCGTCGTCCATGTATAGCCTTTTATCCTACACCATTATTACTCATTGAATCAAAAGGCGGCAGTCGATCCAGCCGGTTTGTGCGATTGCAATACACATTTATTTGTATCTGGTTACTGTTTGTACGAGTATTTGACAATTTGTCTACTTTTAAGAGCCACAAGGGGCCTCAAGAAGTACATAGTCATAATTAAGGTAATAACTACCCATAATTCACCGTTTTGGTGAATATTTGCGAAAATTTTTTTATGCTTTTATTTTATTTTAGGCATTTAAATTCCAAAAGCACTCTATTTTTATTTTTACGATATTTAGAAGCAAAGTTATAGCATAATTAGTAATCCGGAAATGGAGTTTACAAAACCGGAAGTAGATCCCTACACAAAAATATTTTTAAGATATTGAATTGAATTTTTCAGAAAATGTTTTATTTAGTTTTATTTCCAGTATAGACTATGTTCTACTATCTGTGCATATATTTAAATATTTTTTTTGCACTTTTTGTGAGAAAAAAGCATTAGTTTTTAGTAAAAAATCGAGTTCTTGCATAAAAAATGACATCTTTACAAAACTTTCAAAAGTATTTCAAATATTATAGCTCTAAGCACGGATAATTATATTATTTATGTACTGTATAAATATTATGTGAATATATTAATTAGAATTTTTAATACAAGCCTTACCGTAACTGTAAATTTTTACTAAAATGTCACTCAAAATTCCCAATATATTCAAAATTACTTTGAATTTTGTGGAAATTGTACTTGAATTCCTAATTTTTTTTACCCATTTCAAATAAAAAAAGTGTTTTTTTTAGTGGAAAACTTATATATTTCAAAGAAACTACTCCGAAGGTAGTCACATACCTTAAGATGTCGCTGCTTCTGGGTAAAAAATAAAAAAATGCAATCCAATTACGTAAAAATGTATGGATGCATTGCAATATAAACACCAAAAGCAAGATTGAAATTATTTACTTTTTAGCATCACTTAAACAAGCTCTTCTCAAATACGCTTAGAATAAATACTCTCAATTGCGTCCATAAACAGTACTACACACACTAAGCATCATCGAAAGAGCGATTGAATATAGAATATTCGCCTCTCAAATCAATATACAAGTGTTGTAAAATTGCGTTACTTTTTAAATTTGCCATTGACGGTGCCAAGCATGTATTACTGTTGATGGAGGCAATTTGGAGTGCAAATAATTCTTAAAATTAACTATTGTTGTTCCATCTTTGTCCGTCAAATCACTACTTTCGTCCATATTTTCCTATAGAGTAAGTATCAGCGGTAGAAATATTGTTACGATCCTTCATTTGAGTATTGTATGTTCTAACAATTCTGCAAGATTCTATAACGAATAAGCATTTATTTACTTAAAAAATATTTTCCAGCACTTCATATCTCCTACAATAAAAAATCTTTACAAAGATTCCTACTCACTTTGATCCAGTGAACCCGCTGGTGCAATTGCAAGAGCCATCAACTGGATTGCATAAGGCTCTGTTGCGACACTGGCAATCTTCCACGCAATCTTGACCAAATTTACCTTCTTCGCAGCGCTCCCCGCATACTGTTCCTTGCCAGCCTAGACTCACAAAATTCATTTAGATACATTTTTGTACTCTTTAAAAAGTAAGCATCAAGATATCAAAAAGTTTAAGTTACTCAATATTCTTATTCAAACTCAATATTCTTATGTAAACTTTTCAAAATTCCAATTAGATCAAAAGTTATTGCATTCATTATTTTTCACATCCGTTCTGGTGTGCCGATATTTGGCTCGGGGGTGTCACGAATACCGAAAAAATTTCCACTTTTGATTCTAACCAAACTGAATACTCTTATGTAAAATCCAACGCTGATCACGAATATATGTAACGCTTTTCAAAATTCCAATTAGATCAAAAGTTATTACAATTATTATTTTTCACATAAGTTCCGGTGTTCCGATATTTGGCTCAGGGGATGTCACGAATACAGAAAAATTTTTTCTTCTGATTCTACCCAAACTCAATACTCTTATGTAAAATCCAACACTGATCAAGAATATATGCAACACTTTTCAAAATTCCAATTAGATCAAAAGTTACTACAATTATTATTTTTCACACCCGTTCCGATATTTGGCTCAGGGGTGTCAAGAATACTGAAAAAATTTCCACTTCCGATTCTAACCAAACTCAATATTATTATGGAATCTGAAAATGTTACGTGACTTTCAATCATTTTCCATGGTGATTAGGAAATTTTTGTGGTTCTAGGTTAATTTAGAGAGATTTTACGACTAAATATACATCCGCTTGTATCGTTTCGACACCAAGGCATTTTATCATTATAAATAGCTGTCGTTCAGCAAAAGATAGTTCACCAAGTAGATACCATTAGTAAAACAATTTCTGGAAGTAATATCTCACATTTCTTTCACTTTGAATGCAGTGTTACTGGGTTCACAGCAGAAATAAGTCAGTGATTTTAAAATCGTTATGTCTAAGTGTTTCGATACATAGCATTTGCTTATCTGCTCATAAAAATTTTTTATTCGAGTTTCGAACCTTGTTCAGAGCAGACACCCTGAAACGATGACTCGTAGAAAAGTTCTAAGCCCTGATGAAATTGCTAATTTGTTGCGAGAGCTTTCCGAGAACAAATCGGATGGTCGGGAGCTGTCTTGTTCTAATTTAGATTTCGATTAATGCATAAGATGGAGAGAAAGTGATTGCGAAGAATCTAAAGAAAGTGCAGAAGTAACTGATATTATTATTCCAGTAAATCTTGACACATACGTCGTTGGGGATGGCACAGAGAATGGATACGGAATAATAGTAATGATCCCGGCATATTTGCGACTTGAAATGCTGTGCGGCAAAGCAGTAATCCAAAAAGCTTTGCGAAATATAATGTCAAAGTCTGCTTTTTTACTATATATAAAGTCGTAATGTATGATAATTACATGAAATAATATTAAAAAGTCTTAAAACTAAACCCTACTGAACAGTAGTCCTGAAATTATTTAGTTCATAGCTTCCCAACCTTTTTGAACTGGCGCCCCCTTTTCTAATAAATATTTCGACAATGCCCCCTTTTCTAGTGAATATTTCTATACCGCTCCCCCCCCCCCACTCTAGAGAAATAAGAGTGTACATAAATACATGGTGAAAAGAAGAGTTAAGTTTTAAAAAATATCCCCTATTACTAAAAGAATATATTTAATTAATTTCATTTTTTTTTCTAAAGTCCCAGTTTTTTTACTTGCGAATCTGAAATAGCTATTGCCAGAAATATATTTAAATTTGTAATATTATATATTTTAGTCACCGGTAGGATAGTGTTGGAATTGAAGTGCTACTGAATTTCTTCTTCATTTAAAAGAGTGGAATAAAAGATTTTTAGATTACCTATTATAAAGACAGGCAGGGGTATGATACGAAGTAATTCATAATAAACTATTGCTTTCAAAATAAATTGACAGTTTCAGCCATTAAAGTATCACGTTAATTCCTGGTTAACCTATTTAATTATGTTTCTTGGATACTATACGTAATGAAATGCAGAGAACGAAGTATGTTTCCTGCTGCTCACAGACAAAGACAACACGTGCAATACAGAAATTAAAATGCACTACATCATTCAATTTAATGTGCATCTGAATGTAATGTAATTTTTTAAGTTTTTCATCCACTTTCCGTACTACCGAAATATGTGAATTTTCGTACATGTGATATAGGAATGATTTAAATATATACAACCAACATTGGGTAAACAGTATTAAAGTTTACTTTTGTTAATACGTAATCAGCATGTTTTTTTAGTCTTTTTTGGTTAATCTGCCCAAGCCCCTCCGTGCCATCTCATCGCCCCCCTGAAAGTCTAAAACGCCCACAAAGGGGCGTTGTCGCCCACGTTGAGAACCTGCGATTTTGTTGCTACAATATTTTTATAAATTTCATCTTGCAGTGTGGAAATGACACCGGTGGCTGTTTAAGGGTAATCGAAATCATGGACGTTCTGGTGTTAAGGGATTCTTTTCCACAAATGTAAGTATGCCAATTACATTAGGTATTAGGAATTGTAGTTATATTCGAAAAAAGACAAATTTATAACTTTTTAAAAACATTATTATTACCGATCAATGAAATTCAACTTTGGAAAGTCATGTATCTCATTCAATTGTGCAATAAAATGAAATGACTGAATTCACGACGGTCGAATGACAACGTGAATTCAAAGCAGGCTGACATTAGACTGTAACATATTGTCCTACCTGTAAAAGTTAGATAAAATTTCAAATTTGGCAAATATGTAAAAGTATTGAGATTGTTTGAAAGTTTTCTAAAGTTAAATATATATTAGTAGGATTCAAAAGTTCCCGGACTGAGCCTATAGCGTGGACAATTTTTGCAGTGGAGCGACTACAGTAACATTTCAGTGTGTAATTCCATTCTTCCCCTTTTCTAAAAAAAAAAATTGTTACAAATCACGTGGTCTGTGGGTCGCATGGTGTCATTTTTTCTAGAAGGATGTATTTAATCGTTGGCGTGATGGATTGAAAGAAATTGCGTTTGTTGAGTGGATAATGGATATTAATTTTTGTGTTCACTAGCGAAAAAATGGCTACGGAGACTTCCGAAATTTTGAAGCAGGTGTAAAACTCGCGAATGCAAGTTTTTGAGTGGCATTGACATTTCAGAGAAGATAGGGAAAGTGTGGAAGACGACACATATTCTGGACGTCCGTAGACTTCCAACATCGCAAAGGTTTCTGCGGCGATACACAAGAACAGGCTTCAAACAGTAGCAGAATCAGTTCGGATATCCTCGGCCACATGTCAATAATTACTGAATAAGTATCTTATATGCATAGAGTGTGTCAAAATATCGTTCCCCACATGTTAAATGAAGACCAATCTACAGATGAAGTTAAAAGTGCATTGCAGGCTGAATTAAGATACATGGCTAAAAATGGATTCCAGAAATGTTTTGATGATATTTGCAAGCCATGGCAAAAGTGTGTTGTTACTCAAGGGTCTTATTTCGAAGGAGGATGTGTTTGAGGAGTTTAATTGGTAATATTCTTTAAATTATATAGCACTCAGTCCGGGAACTTTGAATCCTGCTACGTATACATACGTTACGTGTACTTTTAAATCTAGTACACATTGTTTTCTTATCTGCGTTGTTAATGTAGACAAATGTGTTCTTTTTAGGTATGTAACTACTCAAAATTGGCCATTTAGGTGAAATTTTTGAAATTTATTTTATGTTTTTTTTTATAGCCATACATTTAAGATTCCAAAAAACACTATTTTGTTTCTACGATATTAAGAAGCAAAGTTATAGCGTAATTAGTCAACCGGAAATGCAGTTTGCAGAGCTGGAAGCCGATCCCTACACAAAATATTTGCAAGATTTTGAATTGAAATTTTCAGAACATGTTTTATTTAGTTCTATCAGTGTTATGAACCAAAATATAGTCTCTGTGTATATATTTATGGACTTTTTGCTTTTTTATGAAAAAAATCATTAATTTTTTAAAAAATCGAGTTTTTGCATACAATTTGGCGTATTTAAAAAACTTTCAAGGGTGTATACAAATCTTTTAATTCCTAACACATAAACAGATATTATTTATGTACTGTATAAATATTATTTAAATATATTTATTAGAATTTTGTGTAAAGATCGTAACAGTAATTTTTTATTAGAATTTCACTAAAAATGG
>BMAO01025054.1:0-18717 GCA_019973975.1 Trichonephila clavata | reverse complement strand
AATTGTACAGCGTTCGACAGGGCTTGAAGCCCACGTCCTACAAGGTGCCACACAAGTTCATAGGCACCCTAGGAGCCCGTGATTTACCTTTGGAATTTTGTTTTTTTTCACTCTTTACAGACCCTCCTATGGGGGGTAGGGTCACAGCAGTGACACTGTTGCCCTCTACTCGCTCGTCTCTTTCATTTGACATGCTGCAAAAGCTTATGGATCCATAGAAGCCGAGATGGGTTCAAGACCAGTGGACACCAGTGTTGGAACCCTACAGACCCTCCTATGGGGGGTAGAATCTTGTAACGGGTATCCTTCGAAAGAGCTCGCATTCCAAACACGTGGATAGGTGACACGACGCCCTGAGGGGTGTGGGGCTGAGCAAGGTCCCTTTCAAATGTCGAAATGGTTTGGAGCCTAGGATCGAAAACCCGGGACCCAAGTCTAGATCCATGGTATATATCGAGAGTCCCTGTGAAGGCTATCCAACAACGTCAACCGTTTGAAAATCGGACGGATAGGTGAGGAGCAAATCCAAAGTAGGTCATAGGGCCTTTTTTAGCCTAGTGCCTGAACCAGGGGGTCTAGGTCCAAACCGATGAATGTTTTGTAAACTACAAACGATTCTGAATCTTTGGACGGGTCACACGTCTACGAGGGCCCCATAGGAGCCGAGATATCGCCACTTCCGGTTCACCAGGGGGGTCCCCATGACCCCCCAGGGAAAAAGTCTGGACCCGATCCGACCGTAATTTACCGAGATAGAAGGTTTGGACTTGTTTCCATAGCGTTCCAATGGGAAAAGCTTCCATACTACCAGTCTGATGCTGCGAAAAATTACAAGTCCAATAAAATGCTACTGCGCATGCGCCTTTAAAACTCTACTGCGCATGCACAATGTGATGTCACTCTTGAATGTTGGATATAAAATGGAGGACCTCGCTCGCGGAGCTCAGTCGAGCAACTGCTATGGGGGATGCTTTTTTTTTAATTAGTCTGGTGAGACATAGCAACAGCCAGCAGCGCGAAACAGCGAAATAATTTTGGATTACGACCTATAAATAAGGTATTTTGAACAGTTTTCAGCGAATAGTGCCCGCACCAGTGGTCGACCCTTGCCAATTCTGATGTCATTCGATAGAGCTCCATCTCTTCTATCCCTTTTCGGGGTCACTTGCCACAAAATTTGTGTGTAAGCCCCCCTTAAGGGCCGGTGAGTCTCGCATGACCTCTTTATTCACGTAATGTTTTACTTGTTTTCATGATGATATTTTTGTATTTTTTGTATATATTTTTATATTTTCGGATAGCCCATACGATGGGTCATTGTTTAAACTGGGTTTCAATGTCGCACCTTGAATGGTTTTTGTGCTATAGTGGTTTGAGTGCGGGTCACTTTTTGCGTCACGCGAAACTTGAACGGGACCTTGCTCAGCCCCAGGACCTCTCAGGTCATCGTGTCACCTATCCATCTGTTTGGAATAAAAGGCTCTTTTGAAAGATACCCCTTACAAGATCCTACCCCCCCTAGAAGGGTCTCTAGGGTTCAAAAACAGGTGTAACATTGTCTTGAACCAATCTCGGCAGGTACGAACCAATCTCGGCTTCTATGGAACCGAGAAGCGTTTGCAGCATGTCAAATGAAAGAGACGCGCTAGTAGAGGGCAACCCTCCCATTGATTTGACCCTACCCCCCATAGGAGGGTCTGTAAGGAGTGAACCATCAAAACATTCAAAGGTACATGGTGGGGCTCCTAAGGCACCTAGGAACGTGTGTCGCGCAGGGTAGGACGTGGGCTACGAGTCCTGTCGAACCCTCCATTGGGAATACCCCCCATAGGAGGGTCTCGAGAGCCTTGAAACTCACACGGTTTGAATCGAAAAGAACTCGATCCCATTGGAATAGACCGAGATGGAAGGTTCGAGCACGAGGCCATGAGAAATGAGACACTGGAAAAAAAATGAAAAGTCCTATAACATTCTACTGCGCATGACGTCACTTGAATGTAGGGTATAAACACTCGACAACTTGAAGTCAAACTCAAACTATTCTTTGCTCTAAAAATGTTTCTCACTCTGAAAAGTTTTCTCACTCTGTAAAAAAAAAAAAAAAAAAAAAAAAAATTTTTTTTTTTTTTTTTTTTTTTTAGAGAGTAATAGTTTGGTTGAAAATATTTTGAGCTGTTCAATCTGCCAAGAGCTTGACAGTTTTGTTTGTATTCCCTGATTGTAAGCATTCCTTCCTGAGAGTCATGTCTTCATTAGAAACGTTACTTTCTCAATTGGAAGACATGATTATCCCAGGTGTGCAGCAAGAACCCACCTCCCAGTTGTTGCCTTATAGACGAAAATTGCTACGTTTAGCGGGTATTGTGAAATTTCAAGAACTCTTGAACAGATTTCCTCTTCCCGTCAAGTTGGTCCAGAACGAACATGGGCTTCATATCTCGGATTGCATCTATAGTAGAGACAAAAATACTAAAGGCCAGGTTGTTGTCATTGTTTTTATTTATTTGATGAACCCGAAAAATATTTTATTGTGAAACAATTGGATAAAGTCGTCGTACGAGATGGGACACTCCATTCCAAAGAATGTTTGACCAAAGCTAAATGTCAATGTTGGGTATCAAGTCTACATAAAACTCCCAAACATTTATAAGCTGACAATCATTTGTTTCAAGAACAAATGTTGCACGGTGAACCAACCAATTATAAGGTTGGAGCCAATTTTATGCAATGGAAAATACTATTGTAAATGTCAATGTTGGGTATCAAGTCTACATAAAACTCCCAAACATTTATAAGCTGACAATCATTTGTTTCAAGAACAAATGTTGCACGGTGAGCCAACCAATTATAAGGTTCGAGTCAATTTTATGCAATGGAAAATACTATTGACCCCGAGCCAAAGACACGCTACATGTTTGAAATTACAGTCAAACTCAAACTATTCTTTGCTCTGAAAAGTTTTCTCACTCTGAAAAGTTTTCTCACTCTGTAAAAAAAAAAAAAAAAAAAAAAAAAAATTTTTTTTTTTTTTTTTTTTTTTTTTAGAGAGATTGGTTGTAAACTTTATTTGCTTCTGAAAAATATTTCAACCCTTTTGCATCCTATCCTTTCCTTCCATTCATTTTCATGATACTTACATCCATTCATGACGTCATGAATTAAAACACAAAAGGTTCCTTCTTAGGTATTAGTTACGGATTTGGGCCTGTTTTTTTGGGCATGTTTTCACAGAAGAGTACACATTTTTAAAAGAGAGGCTCTCCAACCTTGGCACCTTCCTTTATCCAAAAAAAGGGGGACCGAGTCGACTTTGGTGTCGACTCGGTCCCCCTTTTTTTGGGCCATTGGGCAATTTTTTTTTACTCTCTCAAAGCTGAAACTTTGTCCTTCCATTCCGCCTGCAACTTTTGAAACTGCTGCAGATATTTTGCAAATTGAAAAGATTTCAGCATGGTGCAATGAGACACGTCCCCTTCCTCGTGGAGGTCATCATGCATGGGGTTGGGAAAGGTGCCATCGCCAAGGGTGTTGAATTTGGGCAGCATCTCCAAGCATACGGTGACGAGTCCCAACTCTTTAAACATTTTTTGCTGTTTGGAGCTTTTCACGACAATGAGACCTCCTGGGTCCACCATGCCCCTCACGCAATAGGGTAGGTAGTCTACAGGCACACTCTTGGGCAAGGGACGTACCAGACGAAGACGAGCGTTTTTGCAGGCATTGTATCGCATGTCTCGGGGCGTGGAGTCGAATCCGTCATGGTTGACGGTAATGCAGAGCACTTGAGGATCACTGCCATTCTTGGGAAGGGTGGCAATAGACAACTCGATGGGCACTGGCTTGCCCTGGTGGAGAAAGTAGTTGGCATGAGCAAAATAGATAGACATCCTTCTGAAAAAGAATGATTCTGCTGGCTGGCTTTATATAGGGTCGAGGAGCGTGACGTCAACTGGCATCCCATATTCCAAGGCCTTGCGATGCGAGCGTTCCACGTGAGGTTCCAACGCCCGTTTCCAAGCTGGGGGCATGACCAGGCGCCAAGGAAGGGGGTCGTCTCGATGCATTTCCCAATCATCCAACCACGTTAATAGTCTCACGTACACCTCCGCTAGGCGCGTGCAGTTTGTGAGATTCAACGTATAGGCCTCCTTATTGTGAGGTTGATGGGCTTCCCAAACTCGGCGAGACGGGGGACGACCCAGTTGAAAGAATCTCAACTGGACGCCTGGATCCCACGTCAAATCCAAATGACTGGTAAACACGACCACGGTCTTTCCAAACGACCGAGGCACGTGCACCCCGAAATTGGGTTCAAAGAGGATGGTGTAAGGATAGTCGTGCTCGTAATACGTGACTCGATCGGGCCAGCGACCCAAATTACCAAACACGATCGTCGTGCGGTGTCGACACTGGTCCAATAAATGTTGGATCATTCTGACACAAAGAGACTTGCTTTTTTAAAAAATTATACTTTTTGTTGGACACGGGTCCAATAAAGGTTGTATCATTCAGACACAAAGAAGGAGACTTGTTTTTAAAACAATTATACTTTTTGTTTGCAACGGGTCCAATAAATGTTTGGACACAAAGAAGGAGACGTTTTTTTAAAAAATAATCATTTTTTTATTGATCATACTCTACAAGATAGATTCAGAGGTTGCATGGCTTTAAATCCAACAGAAGGTCGGATACAAGGGGAGAGTTTGGGCATTGACAAGTCCAGGGGCTCCATCGCCATATCGTGTTCAAAAGTCTCCAGGAAGGTGATGAGTTCATTGTTTTCATCAAAGAACGAGGGCACCAGGTGGAGCACCGAGGGTTCGGGTCCAGAAAAGGACGTTAGGAGTTGGTCGAGCCAAGCAGCTTCGGGCTCTGGAGAGATGAGCTCAGGTTCTGGAATCTGCACAGGTGGCGGAGAGATGAGCTCAAGTTCTGGAATCTGCACAGGTGGCGGAGAGATGAGCTCAGGTTCTGGAATCTGCACAGGTGGCGGAGAGAGGAGCTGAGGTTCTGGAATCTGCACAGGTTGAGGATAGAGTAGCTCAGGTTGTGGAATCTGCACAGGTTGAGGATAGAGTAGCTCAGGTTGTGGAATCTGCACAGGTCTCTGGATGCATCCTCGTTTCTTGGAGGGGCGCGTCTCCTCCCCCGATCGCTTCAGTCCAAGCACTGGGGTCGGAGGCGGTAGCTTGTAGGCGGTTTGATCCAACGTTTTTTTTTTTCGAAAATCTCCCAGGTGAAATCCCTTCTGAAGGAGCTGAGGGAGCAGGGATTCGGGGATCAGGTCCAGACCCAAAACGGTTTTTTGAACCGTCAACAGCAAATAGTGGGTTCCCGCCGGGATCGGATAGGCCGTGTGTGGCTCCAAGATGGTCCGATGGTAGAGCATTTGGTCGTAGGGCTCGAAACTCTTCTCGTTCACGTTGGGTCGGGCTCGACACTGGAGACTGGAAGGGGGCAGTTCGTAGAGCAGCAGGGGCACGTGCGTCGTTTGAATGAAATGCACTTCTCCGGGGTGCACCGTTCTCAACCCAAAGGTAAAGTCTTTTTTCACAAAAAACAGGTTGCCATAAATGTACACCATCCTCTTGTCGGTATTTTTGAGCAAACGATCTGGATTTTTCAAGAGGCTTTTGGACACTTTTTCCCACAGGATCGCGTTGGGTCGAAATTCGTTGACGTGCTTGGCTTCCAGCACGGCCCGCTTGAAATTGTCCATCAACGTCTTTTGGTGGTACCACGGATCTTGACGAAATAAGGTAAACACGCGTTTGGCGTGAGGCTCCTGGTAGAGGATGCCCGCTCGCACCTGGCCTTGTTGAGCGGCATATTCCAACGCATCGGGTTTCTCGGGCAGCGTCACGGGCACCACGGTGGAGGAGAGGTGCTCTGGGAAGGCATCCATGCTGCAAACTGACGAGAAGCGTCGACCCGCGTCCTCCTTTTATAGACGTGTTAGGCCGGATGCGAGTGAAAAATGGGGTTGAGAGGTTGGTGGAGTATGGAACACATGCCTTGCACGGCAATCCAACGATGACATTGCGTCTGGTGGCAAAAGGGACATTCGCCTCGTGCATGGGATTTCAAGAGCATGACGGGGATGCGTTTGAAAGGACTGAAAGCGCTCCATTTTGCTTGAATGTCTTTAAAATCTTGCTTGGAACGAGAATCGGTCACACAGAGGGTGCCGACATTGAGATAATGTAAAGAGTTGAACACTTTATGCGCCTCGACGCGATCCGAAGCATACGAGACGACCCCGTTGGTGAGCGTGAAACCATGGTCTCGGAGACACAACACGGCCAGACCGTGCGTATGGAAAAAGACTTGAGCGTGGTGCTGGGGAAATCGATAAGCATAAGGAGGGCGTCGTCGAGACGAAGAGAAACGACGTCGTCGAGGGTCTTGGGGAGAGTTTAGTTTTGGGGGCTCATGAGAAGACTCTGGGTGTGAAGGAGAACCCATGGAGGGCAAAGGGGAACCAGGGTCGGATAACAGGCTCAACACATTGTCCGGGTCGGTCATGTTGAAAAAGAGAAGCTGCAAATTTTGTGCTCTGAAATGTAATCTGTCAAGTGTTTGCTTTTAAACATTCTCTCTAAAAAAAAAAAAAAAAAAAAAAAAAATTTTTTTTTTTTTTTTTTTTATAAGGATAAATTAATTTCTTGTCTAGCTAGAGTTTTTCTCTTCTTGTGCTGCGTGGACTCCGTGTTCTTTTCAAGTTTAAAAGCCTTCTACCACCCCCTCATTTCATTTACTCGTCTAGTGTAGTGTGCTTTGAAATTTTGTTTCTTTTCAATCTATCGTGTCCGACCATGTCTGCTGTTTCGGATGCATGTTATTGTGAACAAGATTGTTTAGTGTGTTCTCGGGGAAAAGAGTCCCCTCATGATTGTGTGATTCACGTTTTATTGAAATCGATGGTGTTTCAAGAACGAGTGATGCGCGGTGAACCCACCGAAGCACGATTGAAAGAAATTTTAGAGATTGGACAACACTATTTACCCCGGGCCATGCATTGGACGGACGAAAATAGTAAACGTTGGCAAAGGATGTATGACGTGATCCAGAGTGGGTTTCCCAAACCCTCTGTCGGAAGCGAATAAAGTTTAAAAGATTTGTCAGAAGCACATAAAATTTGAAAAATCTCGCAAACAAAGTTTGAAATATCTTTCAGAAGGAAAGTTTGAAATATTTGTCAGACGCACATAACATTTGAAATATCTTTCAGACGTACATAACATTTGAAATATCTTTCAGAAGCAAAAATAAAGTTTAAAACATCTTTCAGAAGCAAATAAAGTTTAAAACATTTATCAGAAGCAAATAAAGTTTAAAACATTTATCAGATGCAAATAAAGTTTACAACCAATCTCTCTAAAAAAAAAAAAAAAAAAAAAAAAAAATTTTTTTTTTTTTTTTTTTTTTAGAAAGATTGGAGAGTGTTTAAAAAGGTTGAGCCTTTCACTCGAGCTTTCATTTGGTTTGATCTGTTGTCAACATTTCTTATTCTCTTCATGATGACCTCGTTCGATTCTCTCCTGGGTGAATTGGAAAAAAAATTTCTCCCAGGTTTGCGAGACAACGTCTCACGCTGGTCGTCTTATAGACGACGCTTGCAACGTTTAGCGGGTATTGTGAAATTTCAACAACTCGCGACCCACTTTCCCATTCCCGTCCAGGTGGTCTTGAGCGAGCATGGATTCCATCTTTCCGATTGTGTCTATAGTGCAGATGCCTGCACGGAAGGACCCGACACTTGCCATTGTTTTAATGTCTTTGACGCCCCCGAACACTATTTTATCGTGAAACGCTTCAATCATGTCGTCGTACGGGACGGGTCTTTACACTCGCTCGAATGTTTGACACGAGCTCACTGTCAATGTTGGAGACAGGGCCCCGTGGATCCTACTCTTTCTGCCACCTTGAAAGGGCTTCCGGCGGGACCGGAGATGATGCCATCCATTTTGAAAGAACGGACATGACCCTCACAGGATCTTCCTCCTGTCTAGCCAATCCAAAAGCACTTTCTGCGCGTCGCTCTTCTCTCAAAAGCACGATTCGGACGCCTTTTTGCCTCATACGAGACAATGGAGTCTGACAAAGCCTTTCAAATCTACCTGGCCGAATACCACGAGGCCCATTTGGCCGAGTACATTACTTTTATGATGCAGTTTCGAGCCCAGTTACAGACTCTCACTCCGTCCGACGTCATTGCTCTTTCCCCCGTGGACCTGGGAGACCTTTTACGAAAAGTGTTGCCCCATCCCGAGCCCATCGACGACCTGCCCACCTTTGAATGTCTCACCTCTTCTGAACCTTCCGAACTTTACAGTGATTACCTCGAACAGCAGGCGGCCCAAGGCAAGGGGGCCTTTCTGCAAGCTCTGTGGACGGTCTTGGCCCTTCCCAAATTGTATCGATTGGCGTACAAGGCCTGGAGGCGACATGGACCTCAACCGTTGGCCCCTTGGATTCTCTTGGCTCAAGCCGTCTTGGATGGCTGTTTTGCACTCAAATGGCCCGAAAGCGTCTTCCAAATACCCGAGACGTGTTCCATCTGTCTGAGTCCGATGCATTGGCCAGAAAAGACGCATTGTGGCCATGTATTTCACATGCGGTGTTTACTGCAACACCTGGAGGTGAGGAATACCTGTCCTCTCTGCAGGGCGCCCAACCCCATACGAGCAGCCTCGTAGAGGAGGGGGATTCCCCAGAAAAATGGGAGATGGATGACTGGAAAGGAGCATAGCTCGGGACCAGTCATTCATCTCCCATTTTTTTGGGCTACTCTCAGAGTCAAGGTTGGAAACGACAAGAAAAAAACTCTGACACAATTGTTAGAACATTGTGCAAGACCAATAAAATGTGAAAGATGAAAAGCAAATCAGGGTGACATTCCATATAGTATACAAATTGAGGGTTTGGAACAGCCATGGAGAATGTGTAGCATAGCTCGGGACCAGGAATCATTCTTCCATTGGGGGGGTTTGGAAACGACAAGAAAAAAAAACTCTGACACATTGATTCAGACTGTGGCTGGAACATTGTGTGTAAGATTCACAATGGAAGGTTGACACATTTTTTGAGACTGTCCCTGGAACATTGTGTAAGATTCACAATGGAAGGCTAATAAAATAAAATATCGCAAAAGCCAAAAAAAAGAATGTGAGGCAAGTTTGAAATATCTTTCAGGAGCTTGACAACCAAACTCTTGGCAGAGCTCAAAAAGTTTAAAACATTCTACCTCTCTAAAAAAAAAAAAAAAAAAAAAAAAAAATTTTTTTTTTTTTTTTTTTTTTTTTTTAGAGAAGCTTACATGATTTAGTTTCAAAGGTTTGCTAGTAAACTTGAAAGTTGAGAGATGGTTGAACGAGGTCGAACCAACCTTTTTACACTATTGTTTTTCCAACGCCATGTATTGAAAGAGATTCTATCCACTCTTTTTCCTTGCAACAAATTTTTCAATATTTTATTTTCAACTGACATGTTTTGTACTTTAGCGTTCAACTCATATTCTTTTGTTTTCAACTCATATTCTTTTATTTTCCATTCATATTCTTTTGTTTTCCATTCATATTCTTTCATTTTCCATTCATATTCTTTTGTTTTCAACTCGTCAAGTTCCTTTTTCAACACGTCTTTTTCCCTTTGAATCAAATCTCTTTCCTCGGCTCCCTCCTCGACATACACTATTTTATTATCGTATAGATTCAAATGCAGAGGTTCTCGTTCCTCGTAGCGCGGATACAAGGGAATCACACAATTTAAACATTTCCAGCCCGGATCGGACATTATACCATGGGTCCCGTACACGCTTGGCAGCCCAACATTTTTATTTCCCACAGTCATTTTTCTATTCCCCCTGGAAAGAGGGTACTGAGAAACGCAATACTATACGGGTGCAAGGGTCGATTGATGTGAAAATGAGACGCTTAAATTGTCAGGACCCTGGTCACACGAGGGTCCACTCACGTAGACGAGGGCCCCACGCCAAGAGGGCAACGTCGTGAGATGGCTCGCCTCCCATGTTCCAACAACACCCCTATTGGAATGATTCTCTGTCTTTTCTCGACATACCAACGTTGTAATGCCTACACTTTATAGGTCGCTGCTTTCCCCCAGCTTGACTAGTCTCATTGTCCCTCCCTGACCTACCTCCATGACATGGGTCGTTGCCCAGCGGGACAAGTCTCCATTTCATTTGTCCCCTCATCCAGGATGAAACAATTTTTTGTTCTCGCGCCCCATATTTTTTTCAGAGGAAAAAATTTTCAATCAACACACCCCAAGGGACACGATTCTGACCCCTTTCCAAAAAGGTCGTTTTCCATTTTCAATCATTTTTGGAAAGGGTCACGGTGCTCGACTATTTTTTCGACCGACTGTACCCTAAGCGTCTGTACACGGTCTACCTTGAAACTGTCGTACCGGTAGCTGAAGAGAGCTGACGAGATAGGTCTGATGCTGTGCTCCGTCTGTTTCTTTTGGCAGTAACTGCCAAATACCGGTCCTCGTTCGCGTTTTTACTCGGGGGTGACCTGTGCTGTAACATCTACTCACATTACCATCATCTTGGAATCGTTGCCAAAGCCTGGAGATGACACTCTGGGCGATTCCAAGTTCCTCGGATACTTCCAGCTGGGTACGTCCACATTCCAGTCGTCCGATAATTCTACCACGTAAAAAATCAGCCAAATGCTTCCTTTGTGCCATAACTATGCGGTTATTGCACTGAAAGGCTTTTAAAGCACTTGTGAACAATTTTATTCTTTGCCACCATTCCTTACATACCCCTCTCTTACACTCTCGTCATTGTGACGTACTATCGCGCCATCTGGTGGTTTCCTGTAATTTGCATAATCTTTTTCAAGATATGTGTGATAATTCTACAGGTGAAATTTTTATTTTAGATTTCAATTTCTGTGTGATTCTGAATTATCCTTAATTTATGGACATGAGTGTAGATTTATAGCTAATCCGGATATATAAGAATGTGTAAAATGAAGCAGTAAAGCATTGGGAATTTGTATAACACATAAAAATTATAAGCGGGGGTTTGAAATATGGAAATTAAAATAATTATTCCTTCTTTAAAAAAAAATACCGGTGAAATTGTCCAATCACCACTGGTCCGCCAAAATTTTGAAAAATCGCTAATTTGGCCCATTTTTGCGTGTTGTGTTTTGGAGCAGCAACCCTACCACAACACGATGCTTCTCGCTCACTGATACAAAAATCAAAAGGGTTACCTGATTTAGCGCACTTATCGATTTGGCAAGAAAACACTTGGCGGAATAAGTGACAATTCAATCAAAATACCTGGATGAAAGCGGAAGAATCGCACATTAAATTTTTTTTTCATTTCATTGAAACCATATACTCGGAAAGCACAATGTGATTTTCTTCAATTTAAATCTATAGGTTGACTGTGTAGGTGGTAATTTCATACGGTTTTTGCAAATATAATAAAACGGAAATACTTTATCTTATTGGTTGTTAAAAAAATTTTAATTTATAATTACATGCAAGAACAAACACACATTTACTTATAAGAAAAGTTCATTCACACACAGAATCGTAAAAAAATATAATGAAGCTTGTTTTGGCCCATCGATAGCTCAGGTGTTAAATTAAAATACTCATACTCAAAATTAAAAACTCAGTGGACTGCTTTGTAAATATGTCTCTTTATTTCGAAGGCCCATGGCCAACTCCTCGGTCATTGCACTCTCACTCCCCGCGTCTTAGCGGGGGCACCCCAATCGCTGATCATATTTCACCTCCCCACATTTGGGAAGCGATCACAGCTTCTTACAAGTGGCGAGGCACTCAACATACTGCCCACCTTGACAAATTAAAAAAAATTTCAACATACAATCAAGCAATTACAAATACATGATACATTTTACAATAAACAAAAAAAAACACTGCACACTATGGAAATACAATACATTGCTACACACACAGAACAATATCAAGTAATTCAATTACAATTAAAAGGTAATTTAACAATTTTAGTAACAGGTCGTTTATATACACCTTTACCTGTTTTTAATGTTACTACTCTAGTTATGTCATCTGTACCTGGATGAACCTCTACTATTTTGGCAAGATTCCAATTCAGTAATTTTGAATTATCTTCACCTTTAACCAAAACTGCTTCAATATTTAAGTTACTTACAATTTCTAAATGAATGGCTCTAACAAAAAAACATACAAAAATGCAAATATAACATTTATACACTTTTTTTGCTCTACCTGGAATTAATTTTATAAGAAAAGGACCACAAAAATCCAGTCCTACTTTATTAAATACTCTCGCAATGCTTACTCTGGCACTAGGTAAATCTGCCATCATTTGGTTTTTACCTTTTGCACTTACCTTAAGACATTTAAAACATTGCTTAATTACACGTTTGACTTTGGATCTGCCATTCACACTCCAAAATTTGGTTCTTATGTTTGCCAAAGTAGTCTCAGCACCTGTATGCAAATAAGAAAAATGATAATGTTTAATAATTAAGTCACAAATAAGGTGGTTATTAGGGATTAGCATAGGATCTTTTTGTTCGGCAGGTAGATTGGAATGTCTCAATCTTCCACCCACACAGAGTATTTTCCTCTCGTCTAAAAATAGAGACAAAGTTAATAAGTTGATGGAATCTAGTAATTGTTGTCCTCTTTCAATACACCAAATTTCCGTTGTAAATTACACAGATTGTACCTTTCTTACTAAGCAAAGTAAAGCTGTAGACAATTCAGCTACAGTTAAATTGCCAGTGGTTATCTGTAATGCATTTTTCTCTTTGAAACGCACACACCATGCAAGGACTCCTTGCAGTTTCAGAAACGAAGAACACTTATCAATGATGGGAAGAATTTCGTTATTTTGCACTAAGAAACACATTGACTCCATTTGATTATCCTTCAGCTCTCGTTGGTAAGGTTCACAATTATGGATCTCATCGACGTATCTAGGAAAGTTCACTGCAGGCACTTCTAGAAAAGCTGACCCAAACCACCACAAATCACTTTGTTGAATTTTCTCTGGATCAAGTCCTCTTGATATGATGTCAGCAGGATTTTGTTCCAAATGAGCAAGATGCCATTTGTTCAACTCTTTTAACTCTTGGATAGTTACCACTCGATTTGCTACAAACGTTTTTAAGTTTCGGGGCTCGTTTTTCATCCACGATAGCACTATTGTGGAATCGGTCCAAAAGAAGACTGAGGTAATATCCATTTTTAATGCACATTGCACTTTAGCATCAATTTGGCGAGTAGCACAGCACCACATAATTCTAAGCGAGGTATGGTTACCTGTTTAATTGGTGACACACGAGATTTACTCGCAACAAGCTTGACTTTTATCTTAGTCATGGGGCCTAATTCCTTCAAAAAATCACAATACAATTTTTTAAACTCCTGGTCTCTAGGAAAACGAGTCCATAGCGATTCGAGTATCTTTAGAGCAATGTCCCTCAAGTTCCCTACACACAACCAATGCTCTTTAACGATCACAGAAACTATATCTCCCCGACTCATGCCTCTTATACGTCCGGATATAATGCTCCTCACAAATAGAATTCTCTAAATTTTTAGGTAATTCATTATCTATCTCCTCAATTTCCCTGAATTTTCTCGAATTTAACTCTTTGGACCCGCATATTAAGTTACAAGAATATGAATTTAACTCATCCTTTACACTACTTCCAACTATGTAACCAAAGACTGAATTCTGTAAAATCAGGTTCGAATTTTTTACATTTATTTTACCTGGTTTTATTATATGATAAAAATACTCGGCACTTAACAAAATGTCTATTCTTCCTGGAATTTTAAAATTTGGATCCGCAAGTTTAACTAACTCTGGGATCTGCACAAGCGAATACTTATCCTTTAATAAACATAGTACCGTGGATAAGATAACGTTCTTTTGGTTTTCAACTATGTTAGTCGAAACGAAATTTTGGCACTCATCCTGAGGAGGAAATGACCAGCTGCATTCCCCGTCCCCCTTTGACAGCGACTTATTTACGACTTCGGGGGGTCTGGCAAGCTTCTCTTCACCCCATTTGACGAAACACTCTTTAGTTCCCTCGGGAAATGTATTCGTTTGTTATGCGCTTTGCCGCAAAAACAATTTCGAAACGAACATTTTTTAACACTGCAGGTGAGGAATAAGCATTTAAAACACGCGTTTTTATTTTTCACTACTACTACTAAATTAAATTATTCTCGGGTTACAGCGCGAAGCGCTTTTACCCAGTTTAAAGGAGAAAAGAAAAACCATGTAAGAAGTCGTAAATCACGGAGCCCCCCGTGGGGGGCAGAGGAATTGTCACCAGTGTCCGCGCTAGCAGACGAACAAGGAAAAATCTGGAGGAAGCGCAGGGAAGGAAAACGATCGCCTAACAACAAAAGGAAACAATCAAAATGAGCGGGCGGGTAGCGAACCACTACAGAGTCAGTTCGGACGCAAAAGAGCAGATGGTTTTGTATATTTTTCACTACGTTAACGCGCTCCTGAACCGAAAGTCACTTAAACTGAGGGCAAGCATCTAACGGGTAATGGTCATTTCTTAAACACAAATCACAATTTTTATTTTTCTCTTCATTAAAAAATACTTTGGGAGCGGTTTTAAGTTTTAAGTTTGTTATATATGTGATTTTTCTCGTCTCATTTTGGGCTTACCACTCGAAGTAAAATATAAATCACATTCTTTACCCAATTGTAGCGGTCTAAACCAATCTCCGGATGTTCTAATATTAATATGTGCTGCTGTTTTTCTATCTATGGTTTGAAACATTTTATCAGATACAATCGGTTCTTTAAGAGTGTCAAAATCAATAGACACCTCAGTTTCACCTCCGTTGAGAGAGGTCTCGCTATTATTTGCACTAGATCTTAATTTTGCTAATTTTAATTCCGCTTTAACTCTCTCTAATTTAAGGCGTTCTAATTCTATTTCACCGTTCAGCTGGGATTTTTGGGTTTTAACTTCTTCTAACACTTGCTCTATCACGGATTTCACGAATTCGTAATCTTCTTTAAACACATCGCTCTCCTCAATTAACCGCTTTAAATCAATCATTTTTGCATCCCCTGGTACAGTCAAACCTATTTTTTCAGCAACAAGCTTTAGCTCATTTTTCTTTAATTTTGAAACGATTGACATTTTGAACTACAATTCTATTCACTATCTCAAGAAAATAATATTAAAACTCAAGCAACTTTAAACTCACTGATACGCAAATAACTACAACTTGAGGACTTAATTATTTTACACTCAAAATATTTACTCAATACTCATAGAACTAAATATTCCCATAATTCTCAAAGAATTAACTATTCACACAATATTCAAATAATTAACTGTTCACACAATACCCAAAAAACTAAATATTCATACAATACTCAAAGAACTTAACAACTCTCACAATACTCAAAAATTTAACAATTCACAATACTCATGAATTAAGTACTCACACTACTCAAAGAACTTCACTAATCGCAATTCTCAAAGAACTTAACTAATCACAATACTCAAAGAACTTAACTAATCACAATACTCAAAAGAACTTAATTAATCCCAATACTCAAAGAACTTAACTGTTCACAATACTCAAAGAATAATTCACAATACTCAAAGAATAATTCACAATACTCAAAGAACTTAACTTTTCACACAATATTCAAATAACTATGGTCACACAATACTCAAAGAATTTAACTACTCCCACAATACTCAAATAATTAACTGTTAACACAATACTCAAAGAACACCTAATCACAATACTCATAGAACTTAACTAATCACAATACTCAAAAGAACTTAATCACAATACTAAAAGAACTTAACTATTCACAATACTCAATTCACAATACTCAAAGAACTTAACTTTTCACACAATATTCAAATAACTATGGTCACACAATACTCAAAGAATTTAACTACTCACATAATACTCATAGAACAACTTAAAATGAAATAATTACTCAAAACGCATAATTACTCAAAAGGAATTAATTACTCAAAACTCAAAATTAATTAATTACTCAAAACTAATTAATTACACAAAACTCAAAACGAATAAGTACTCACAACTCAAAACGAATTAATTACTCACAACACAAAATGAATTAATTACTCAAAATGAATTAATCATACAAAACTCAAAATGAATTAATTACTCAAAACTAATTAATCACACAAAACTCAAAATGAATTAATTACTCAAAACTCAAAATGAATTAATTACTCAAAACTCAAACGAATTAATCACACAAACTCAAAATGGATTAATTACTCAAAACTCAAAATTAATTAATTCCACAACTCAAAACGAATTAATTACTCAAAACGAATTAATCACACAAAACTCAAAACGAATAAGTACTCAAAACTCAAAATGAATTAATTACACAAAACTCAAAATGAATTAATTACTCAAAACTAATTAATTATTCACAATTCAAACGAATTAATTACATCACAAAATGAATTAATTACTCAAAACGAATTAATCACACAAAACTCAAAATGAATTAATTACTCAAAACGAATTAATTAATCACAATTCAAGCGAATTAATTACTCTCAACGAATTAATTACACACAATTCAAAATGAATTAATTACTCAAAGCTCAAAATTAATTAATTCCACAACTCAAAACTCATTAATTATTCACAATTCAAACGAATTAATTACTCACAACGAATTACTTACACACAACTCAAAATGAATAAAGAACACAAATCTCAAAGGGACAATTTTGCGCTCACCTCATTGCCAGGACTGCTTTCACAAGAGACCACCATTACTCGAATTCTCATCACTCTAAAAACTATTATTGATAATAGTAATTACGAACACAAATTTTGCCGATGTCTCCGGCGCAGCTAGGACCATGTTTTGGCCCATCGATAGCTCAGGGGTTAAATAAAAATACTCATACTCAAAATTAAAAACTCAGTGGACTGCTTTGTAAATATCTCTCTTTATTTGGAAGGCCCATGGCCAACTCCTCGGTCATTGCACTCTCACTCCCCGCGTCTTAGCGGGGGCACCCCAATCGCTGATCATATTTCACCTCCCCACATTTGGGAAGCGATCACAGCTTCTTACAAGTGGCGAGGCACTCAACAAAGCTTATCTCCTTCATTCAGAACTGATAAGAGCTTAAAGCAAGATGGCGGCGATTTCTGCAAAAGTTAGCATCTTACTGTTATTCTCTGTTGACCTGTTTTAAGGAACATTGTTTGAAACAACAATGGTTTAGTTTAATATTTTACGCTAATAGTGTACTTTCACTGTTGTGCTTGTTCTTTTTTCAGATAATTGTTACTAAAATTACTACTTTACTCCTTTAATGAGTTTTCTTTCAAAAATTCATTTAGGCAGTTATACAATTTATACCACAGCCTACATTGGGAGAAAAGAGCCCACAACATTCATCTTTTGTTAAACATAATATACCATGGATATTTTATTAACAAACACTTATTTACAAATAATTCAGAATTTCACATAATTACGAGAAGTCTGCTATCAATGACATATTAGAATCATTAATTTTAAAAATATAGGAGTTCATAAATATATATCGGTCCAGATCTCAAAATGCAATGAAAACGTTTTGAAATTAATTTTTATGCTCCTTTTGCAATACATTTATAATGTGATGTATAAAATCTTTGGGGGGGGGGGGCATTTATACTATTACCCTCTTTTGGGAACAAAGTTTCACATGCTACATTCCGATTAGAATTATTTTAGTAATGAAAATATTTTAGCGATTATAATTCTTGAAACTAGCTTGCCCACTTTCGCTTGCATATGGTTAGTCAAACAGGAGGTCCACAATTACTTTCTGATCATTTACTTAAAAAATTTATTGGTTCTTATTTTCCAGTTTCTAATTCTTTAACTAATTTGCGTTCTTTCAATTCAGACTTCATCCCATAGGAACTTCCTCGTAATATTTCAACATTAAAATAACACCTAGACATTAAGCAAATGGCAAATTAAAAAAAATATTCAAGAAGTTAAAAGTCTGCAATGAATATTACGTATATTAAGTTCCTTAAAAATAGATATAAACTTCAGAAGAGGATTGAGGAAACTCATGTGTTCCCGTTGGTGTAGTGTGGTAGTTAGGAGAAGGGGTGTCAGCTCAGATGTCGTCCTCGTCACATGACCATGGTTCAAAATTACGAGGTCAGTCGTCAAAAGACCTAGTGTAGCTGAACAGTGCGACGTTAATATTCCCTCAAAGACGGAGAATGAGCTAATTAGCTAATAGTTTTCTTAAGAAAACTATAGCGCAGCATCATTTATAACATTACACTTTTCAGGAATACTAAGAAAAAATGCAATTATTTTTTTAGGAATTTCAACCCCGGGATTCCGGTGTTTTTTTCCAATCCTTGAAATCCCGGGATTTGATTTTTGTCCTGAATTATATTTTTAAAATTTTCAAGAATTTAATTTTTAGAAAATTTGTAGTTTGTTTATGAAATATGTCAATAGAGAATTTTTTTGCGCAATTACAAGTGCTATATGTAAGAAAAATACTTGTACAGTATGGGAGAGAGAAAGTCGCAAAGGATCTAAGTGGCTTACTGCAATTCTTACACAATAGTATAAGCAGCATCACACAAGAATAGATTTTATCCCAGTTACTTCCTAAATTAAATGCCGTTAATTAA
>BMAO01025053.1:0-22672 GCA_019973975.1 Trichonephila clavata | reverse complement strand
CGCGCCAAATATCCAAAAAATGTTAATTTTATTATTGCAATAATTTTGATTAATTGAAATTTTGAAAGTGCTACATGTATTCGTGATAGCGTCGGATTTTAATAGAAATTGAGTTTGGTTGGATAGGAGTTAGAATTTTTTCCTGTTCATGAGTCTCCTGCAATATCAAAAATGTGAATTTTATTATTGCAATAATTTTGATCTAATTGAAATTTTGAAAAGCGTACATGTATTCGTGATCAGCGTCGGATTTTAATAGAAATTGAGTTTGGTTGGAATAGGAGTTAGAAATTTTTTCCTGTTATGAGTTCCTGCAAATATCAAAAAATGTGAATTTTTTATTGCAATAACTTTTGATCTAATTGAATTTTGAAAAGGCTACATGTATTCGTGATCAGCGTCGGATTTTACATAAGAAAATGAGTTTGGTTGGAATAGGAGTTAGAAATTTTTTCCTGTTCATGAGTCTCCCTGCAAATATCAAAAATGTGAAATTTTATTATTGCAATACTTTTGATCTAATTGAAATTTTGAAAAGCGCTACATGTATTCGTGATCAGCGTCGGATTTTAATAGAAAATTGAGTTTGGTTGGAATAGGAGTTAGAAATTTTTTCCCTGTTCATGACGTCTCCCTGCAAATATCCAAAAAATGTGAAATTTTTTATTGCAATAACTTTTGATCTAATTGAAATTTTGAAAAGCGCTACATGTATTCGTGATCAGCGTCGGATTTTAAATAAGAAAATTGAGTTTGGTTGAATAGGAGTTAGAAATTTTTTCCCTGTTCATGACGTCTCCCTGCCAAATATCCAAAAAATGTGAAATTTTATTATTGCAATAACTTTTGATCTAATTGAAATTTTGAAAAGCGCTACATGTATTCGTGATCAGCGTCGGATTTTAAATAAGAAAATTGAGTTTGGCTGGAATAGGAGTTAGAAATTTTTTCCCTGTTCATGACGTCTCCCTGCCAAATATCCAAAAAATGTGAAATTTTATTATTGCAATAACTTTTGATCTAATTGAAATTTTGAAAAGCGCTACATGTATTCGTGATCAGCGTCGGATTTTAAATAAGAAAATGAGTTTGGTTTGAATAGGAGTTAGAAATTTTTTCCCTGTTCATGACGTCTCCCTTCCAAATATCCAAAAAATGTGAACATTTTTATTGCAATAACTTTTGATCTAATTGAAATTTTGAAAAGTGCTACATGTATTCGTGATCAGCGTCGGATTTTACATGAGAAAATTGAGTTTGGTTGGCATAGGAGTTAGAAATTTTTTCCCTGTTCATGACGTCTCCCTGCCAAATATCCAAAAAATGTGAAATTTTATTATTGCAATAACTTTTGATCTAATTGAAATTTTGAAAAGCGCTACATGTATTCGTGATCAGCGTCGGATTTTAAATAAGAAAATTGAGTTTGGCTGGAATAGGAGTTAGAAATTTTTTCCCTGTTCATGACGTCTCCCTGCCAAATATCCAAAAAATGTGAAATTTTATTATTGCAATAACTTTTGATCTAATTGAAATTTTGAAAAGCGCTACATGTATTCGTGATCAGCGTCGGATTTTAAATAAGAAAATTGAGTTTGGTTGGAATAGGAGTTAGAAATTTTTTCCCTGTTCATGACGTCTCCCCTGCCAAATATCCAAAAAATGTGAAATTTTATTATTGCAATAACTTTTGATCTAATTGAAATTTTGAAAAGCGCTACATGTATTCGTGATCAGCGTCGGATTTTAAATAAGAAAATTGAGTTTGGTTTGAATAGGAGTTAGAAATTTTTTCCCTGTTCATGACGTCTCCCCTGCCAAATATCCAAAAAATGTGAAATTTTATTATTGCAATAACTTTTGATCTAATTGAAATTTTGAAAAGCGCTACATGTATTCGTGATCAGCGTCGGATTTTAAATAAGAAAATTGAGTTTGGTTGGAATAGGAGTTAGAAATTTTTTCCCTGTTCATGACGTCTCCCTGCCAAATATCCAAAAAATGTGAAATTTTATTATTGCAATAACTTTTGATCTAATTGAAATTTTGAAAAGCGCTACATGTATTCGTGATCAGCGTCGGATTTTAAATAAGAAAATTGAGTTTGGTTGGAATAGGAGTTAGAAATTTTTTCCCTGTTCATGACGTCTCCCTGCCAAATATCCAAAAAATGTGAAATTTTATTATTGCAATAACTTTTGATCTAATTGAAATTTTGAAAAGCGCTACATGTATTCGTGATCAGCGTCGGATTTTAAATAAGAAAATTGAGTTTGGTTTGGAATAGGAGTTAGAAATTTTTTCCCTGTTCATGACGTCTCCCCTGCCAAATATCCAAAAAATGTGAAATTTTATTATTGCAATAACTTTTGATCTAATTGAAATTTTGAAAAGCGCTACATGTATTCGTGATCAGCGTCGGATTTTAAATAAGAAAATTGAGTTTGGTTTGAATAGGAGTTAGAAATTTTTTCCCTGTTCATGACGTCTCCCCTGCCAAATATCCAAAAAATGTGAAATTTTTTATTGCAATAACTTTTGATCTAATTGAAATTTTGAAAAGCGCTACATGTATTCGTGATCAGCGTCGGATTTTAAATAAGAAAATTGAGTTTGGTTTGAATAGGAGTTAGAAATTTTTTCCCTGTTCATGACGTCTCCCCTGCCAAATATCCAAAAAATGTGAAATTTTATTATTGCAATAACTTTTGATCTAATTGAAATTTTGAAAAGCGCTACATGTATTCGTGATCAGCGTCGGATTTTAAATAAGAAAATTGAGTTTGGTTTGAATAGGAGTTAGAAATTTTTTCCCTGTTCATGACGTCTCCCCTCCCAAATATCCAAAAAATGTGAAATTTTTTATTGCAATAACTTTTGATCTAATTGAAATTTTGAAAAGCGCTACATGTATTCGTGATCAGCGTCGGATTTTAAATAAGAAAATTGAGTTTGGTTTGAATAGGAGTTAGAAATTTTTTCCCTGTTCATGACGTCTCCCTGCCAAATATCCAAAAAATGTGAAATTTTTTATTGCAATAACTTTTGATCTAATTGAAATTTTGAAAAGCGCTACATGTATTCGTGATCAGCGTCGGATTTTAAATGAGAAAAATTGAGTTTGGTTGGCAATAGGAGTTAGAAATTTTTTCCCTGTTCATGACGTCTCCCATGCCAAATATCCAAAAAATGTGAAATTTTATTATTGCAATAACTTTTGATCTAATTGAAATTTTGAAAAGCGCTACATGTATTCGTGATCAGCGTCGGATTTTAAATAAGAAATTGAGTTTGGTCTGGAATAGGAGTTAGAAATTTTTTCCCTGTTCATGACGTCTCCCCTGCCAAATATCCAAAAAATGTGAAATTTTTATTGC
The DNA here is from genome assembly GCA_019973975.1 of Trichonephila clavata. Taxonomy (NCBI): domain Eukaryota; kingdom Metazoa; phylum Arthropoda; class Arachnida; order Araneae; family Nephilidae; genus Trichonephila; species Trichonephila clavata. The sequence goes on along the minus strand of BMAO01025053.1, from coordinate 19,295 downwards.
AATAACTTTTGATCAATTGAATTTTGAAAAGCGCTACATGTATTCGTGATCAGCGTCGGATTTTAAATAAGAAAATTGAGTTTGGTTTGAATAGGAGTTAGAATTTTTTCCCTGTTCATGACGTCTCCCCTGCCAAATATCCAAAAAATGTGAACATTTTTTATTGCAATAACTTTTGATCTAATTGAAATTTTGAAAAGCGCTACATGTATTCGTGATCAGCGTCGGATTTTACATAGAAAATTGAGTTTGGTTTGGAATAGGAGTTAGAAATTTTTTCCCTGTTCATGACGTCTCCCTGCCAAATATCCAAAAAATGTGAAATTTTATTATTGCAATAACTTTTGATCTAATTGAAATTTTGAAAAGCGCTACATGTATTCGTGATCAGCGTCGGATTTTAAATAAGAAAATTGAGTTGGTTGGCAATAGGAGTTAGAAATTTTTTCCCTGTTCATGACGTCTCCTGCCAAATATCCAAAAAATGTGAAAATTTTTATTGCAATAACTTTTGATCTAATTGAAATTTTGAAAAGCGCTACATGTATTCGTGATCAGCGTCGGATTTTACATGAGAAAATGAGTTTGGTTGGCATAGGAGTTAGAAATTTTTTCCCTGTTCATGACGTCTCCATGCCAAATATCCAAAAATTGTGAAATTTTTTATTGCAATAACTTTTGATCTAATTGAAATTTTGAAAAGCGCTACATGTATTCGTGATCAGCGTCGGATTTTAACATAAGAAAATTGAGTTTGGTTGGAATGGAGTTAGAAATTTTTCCCTGTTCATGACGTCTCCCCTGCCAAATATCCAAAAAATGTGAAATTTTTTATTGCAATAACTTTTGATCTAATTGAATTTTGAAAAGCGCTACATGTATTCGTGATCAGCGTCGGATTTTACATAAGAAAATTGAGTTTGGTTGAATAGGAGTTAGAAATTTTTTCCCTGTTCATGACGTCTCCCTGCCAAATATCCAAAAAATGTGAAATTTTTTTATTGCAATAACTTTTGATCTAATTGAAATTTGAAAAGCGCTACATGTATTCGTGATCAGCGTCGGATTTTAAATAAGAAAATTGAGTTTGGTTGGAATAGGAGTTAGAAATTTTTTCCCTGTTCATGACGTCTCCCCTGCCAAATATCCAAAAAATGTGAAATTTTTATTGCAAATAACTTTTGATCTAATTGAAATTTGAAAAGAGCTACATGTATTCTGATCAGCGTCGGATTTAAATAAGAAAATTGAGTTTGGTGGAATAGGAGTTAGAAATTTTTTCCCTGTTCATGACGTCTCCCTGCCAAATATCCAAAAAATGTGAAATTTTATTATTGCAATAACTTTTGATCTAATTGAAATTTTGAAAAGCGCTACATGTATTCGTGATCAGCGTCGGATTTTAAAAGAAAATTGAGTTTGGTTGAATAGGAGTTAGAAATTTTTTCCCTGTTCATGACGTCTCCCCTGCCAAATATCCAAAAAATGTGAAATTTTTTATTGCAATAACTTTTGATCTAATTGAAATTTTGAAAAGCGCTACATGTATTCGTGATCAGCGTCGGATTTTAAATAAGAAAATTGAGTTTGGTTGAATAGGAGTTAGAAATTTTTTCCCTGTTCATGACGTCTCCCTGCCAAATATCCAAAAAATGTGAAATTTTTTATTGCAATAACTTTTGATCTAATTGAAATTTTGAAAAGCGCTACATGTATTCGTGATCAGCGTCGGATTTTAAATAAGAAAATTGAGTTTGGTTGAATAGGAGTTAGAAATTTTTCCCTGTTCATGACGTCTCCCTGCCAAATATCCAAAAAATGTGAAATTTTATTATTGCAATAACTTTTGATCTAATTGAAATTTTGAAAAGCGCTACATGTATTCGTGATCAGCGTCGGATTTTAAATAAGAAAATTGAGTTTGGTTGGAATAGGAGTTAGAAATTTTTTCCCTGTTCATGACGTCTCCCCTGCCAAATATCCAAAAAATGTGAAATTTTATTATTGCAATAACTTTTGATCTAATTGAAATTTTGAAAAGCGCTACATGTATTCGTGATCAGCGTCGGATTTTAAATAAGAAAATTGAGTTTGGTTGGAATAGGAGTTAGAAATTTTTTCCCTGTTCATGACGTCTCCCCTGCCAAATATCCAAAAAATGTGAAATTTTTTATTGCAATAACTTTTGATCTAATTGAAATTTTGAAAAGCGCTACATGTATTCGTGATCAGCGTCGGATTTTAAATAAGAAAATTGAGTTTGGTTGAATAGGAGTTAGAAATTTTTTCCCTGTTCATGACGTCTCCCCTGCCAAATATCCAAAAAATGTGAAATTTTTTATTGCAATAACTTTTGATCTAATTGAAATTTTGAAAAGCGCTACATGTATTCGTGATCAGCGTCGGATTTTAATAAGAAAATTGAGTTTGGTTGAATAGGAGTTAGAAATTTTTTCCCTGTTCATGACGTCTCCCTGCCAAATATCCAAAAAATGTGAAATTTTATTATTGCAATAACTTTTGATCTAATTGAAATTTTGAAAAGCGCTACATGTATTCGTGATCAGCGTCGGATTTTAAATAAGAAAATTGAGTTTGGTTGGAATAGGAGTTAGAAATTTTTTCCCTGTTCATGACGTCTCCCTGCCAAATATCCAAAAAATGTGAAATTTTTTATTGCAATAACTTTTGATCTAATTGAAATTTTGAAAAGCGCTACATGTATTCGTGATCAGCGTCGGATTTTAAATAAGAAAATTGAGTTTGGTGAATAGGAGTTAGAAATTTTTTCCCTGTTCATGACGTCTCCCCTGCCAAATATCCAAAAAATGTGAAATTTTTTATTGCAATAACTTTTGATCTAATTGAAATTTTGAAAAGCGCTACATGTATTCGTGATCAGCGTCGGATTTTAAATAAGAAAATTGAGTTTGGTTGAATAGGAGTTAGAAATTTTTTCCCTGTTCATGACGTCTCCCCTGCCAAATATCCAAAAAATGTGAAATTTTTTATTGCAATAACTTTTGATCTAATTGAAATTTTGAAAAGCGCTACATGTATTCGTGATCAGCGTCGGATTTTAAATAAGAAAATTGAGTTTGGTTGGAATAGGAGTTAGAAATTTTTTCCCTGTTCATGACGTCTCCCCTGCCAAATATCCAAAAAATGTGAAATTTTATTATTGCAATAACTTTTGATCTAATTGAAATTTTGAAAAGCGCTACATGTATTCGTGATCAGCGTCGGATTTTAAATAAGAAAATTGAGTTTGGTTGGAATAGGAGTTAGAAATTTTTTCCCTGTTCATGACGTCTCCCCTGCCAAATATCCAAAAAATGTGAAATTTTATTATTGCAATAACTTTTGATCTAATTGAAATTTTGAAAAGCGCTACATGTATTCGTGATCAGCGTCGGATTTTAAATAAGAAAATTGAGTTTGGTTGGAATAGGAGTTAGAAATTTTTTCCCTGTTCATGACGTCTCCCCTGCCAAATATCCAAAAAATGTGAAATTTTATTATTGCAATAACTTTTGATCTAATTGAAATTTTGAAAAGCGCTACATGTATTCGTGATCAGCGTCGGATTTTAAATAAGAAAATTGAGTTTGGTTGGAATAGGAGTTAGAAATTTTTTCCCTGTTCATGACGTCTCCCCTGCCAAATATCCAAAAAATGTGAAATTTTATTATTGCAATAACTTTTGATCTAATTGAAATTTTGAAAAGCGCTACATGTATTCGTGATCAGCGTCGGATTTTAAATAAGAAAATTGAGTTTGGTTGGAATAGGAGTTAGAAATTTTTTCCCTGTTCATGACGTCTCCCCTGCCAAATATCCAAAAAATGTGAAATTTTATTATTGCAATAACTTTTGATCTAATTGAAATTTTGAAAAGCGCTACATGTATTCGTGATCAGCGTCGGATTTTAAATAAGAAAATTGAGTTTGGTTGAATAGGAGTTAGAAATTTTTTCCCTGTTCATGACGTCTCCCCTGCCAAATATCCAAAAAATGTGAAATTTTATTATTGCAATAACTTTTGATCTAATTGAAATTTTGAAAAGCGCTACATGTATTCGTGATCAGCGTCGGATTTTAAATAAGAAAATTGAGTTTGGTTGGAATAGGAGTTAGAAATTTTTTCCCTGTTCATGACGTCTCCCCTGCCAAATATCCAAAAAATGTGAAATTTTATTATTGCAATAACTTTTGATCTAATTGAAATTTTGAAAAGCGCTACATGTATTCGTGATCAGCGTCGGATTTTAAATAAGAAAATTGAGTTTGGTTGGAATAGGAGTTAGAAATTTTTTCCCTGTTCATGACGTCTCCCCTGCCAAATATCCAAAAAATGTGAAATTTTATTGCAATAACTTTTGATCTAATTGAAATTTTGAAAAGCGCTACATGTATTCGTGATCAGCGTCGGATTTTAAATAAGAAAATTGAGTTTGGTTGGAATAGGAGTTAGAAATTTTTTCCCTGTTCATGACGTCTCCCCTGCCAAATATCCAAAAAATGTGAAATTTTATTATTGCAATAACTTTTGATCTAATTGAAATTTTGAAAAGCGCTACATGTATTCGTGATCAGCGTCGGATTTTAAATAAGAAAATTGAGTTTGGTTGGAATAGGAGTTAGAAATTTTTTCCCTGTTCATGACGTCTCCCCTGCCAAATATCCAAAAAATGTGAAATTTTATTATTGCAATAACTTTTGATCTAATTGAAATTTTGAAAAGCGCTACATGTATTCGTGATCAGCGTCGGATTTTAAATAAGAAAATTGAGTTTGGTGGAATAGGAGTTAGAAATTTTTTCCCTGTTCATGACGTCTCCCCTGCCAAATATCCAAAAAATGTGAAATTTTATTATTGCAATAACTTTTGATCTAATTGAAATTTTGAAAAGCGCTACATGTATTCGTGATCAGCGTCGGATTTTAAATAAGAAAATTGAGTTTGGTTGGAATAGGAGTTAGAAATTTTTTCCCTGTTCATGACGTCTCCCCTGCCAAATATCCAAAAAATGTGAAATTTTATTATTGCAATAACTTTTGATCTAATTGAAATTTTGAAAAGCGCTACATGTATTCGTGATCAGCGTCGGATTTTAAATAAGAAAATTGAGTTTGGTTGGAATAGGAGTTAGAAATTTTTTCCCTGTTCATGACGTCTCCCCTGCCAAATATCCAAAAAATGTGAATTATTATTGCAATAACTTTTGATCTAATTGAAATTTTGAAAAGCGCTACATGTATTCGTGATCAGCGTCGGATTTTAAATAAGAAAATTGAGTTTGGTGAATAGGAGTTAGAAATTTTTTCCCTGTTCATGACGTCTCCCCTGCCAAATATCCAAAAAATGTGAAATTTTTTATTGCAATAACTTTTGATCTAATTGAAATTTTGAAAAGCGCTACATGTATTCGTGATCAGCGTCGGATTTTAAATAAGAAAATTGAGTTTGGTTGGAATAGGAGTTAGAAATTTTTTCCCTGTTCATGACGTCTCCCCTGCCAAATATCCAAAAAATGTGAAATTTTATTATTGCAATAACTTTTGATCTAATTGAAATTTTGAAAAGCGCTACATGTATTCGTGATCAGCGTCGGATTTTAAATAAGAAAATTGAGTTTGGTTGGAATAGGAGTTAGAAATTTTTTCCCTGTTCATGACGTCTCCCCTGCCAAATATCCAAAAAATGTGAAATTTTATTATTGCAATAACTTTTGATCTAATTGAAATTTTGAAAAGCGCTACATGTATTCGTGATCAGCGTCGGATTTTAAATAAGAAAATTGAGTTTGGTTGGAATAGGAGTTAGAAATTTTTTCCCTGTTCATGACGTCTCCCCTGCCAAATATCCAAAAAATGTGAAATTTTATTATTGCAATAACTTTTGATCTAATTGAAATTTTGAAAAGCGCTACATGTATTCGTGATCAGCGTCGGATTTTAAATAAGAAAATTGAGTTTGGTTGGAATAGGAGTTAGAAATTTTTTCCCTGTTCATGACGTCTCCCCTGCCAAATATCCAAAAAATGTGAAATTTTATTATTGCAATAACTTTTGATCTAATTGAAATTTTGAAAAGCGCTACATGTATTCGTGATCAGCGTCGGATTTTAAATAAGAAAATTGAGTTTGGTTGGAATAGGAGTTAGAAATTTTTTCCCTGTTCATGACGTCTCCCCTGCCAAATATCCAAAAAATGTGAAATTTTATTATTGCAATAACTTTTGATCTAATTGAAATTTTGAAAAGCGCTACATGTATTCGTGATCAGCGTCGGATTTTAAATAAGAAAATTGAGTTTGGTTGGAATAGGAGTTAGAAATTTTTTCCCTGTTCATGACGTCTCCCCTGCCAAATATCCAAAAAATGTGAAATTTTATTATTGCAATAACTTTTGATCTAATTGAAATTTTGAAAAGCGCTACATGTATTCGTGATCAGCGTCGGATTTTAAATAAGAAAATTGAGTTTGGTTGGAATAGGAGTTAGAAATTTTTTCCCTGTTCATGACGTCTCCCCTGCCAAATATCCAAAAAATGTGAAATTTTATTATTGCAATAACTTTTGATCTAATTGAAATTTTGAAAAGCGCTACATGTATTCGTGATCAGCGTCGGATTTTAAATAAGAAAATTGAGTTTGGTTGGAATAGGAGTTAGAAATTTTTTCCCTGTTCATGACGTCTCCCCTGCCAAATATCCAAAAAATGTGAAATTTTATTATTGCAATAACTTTTGATCTAATTGAAATTTTGAAAAGCGCTACATGTATTCGTGATCAGCGTCGGATTTTAAATAAGAAAATTGAGTTTGGTTGGAATAGGAGTTAGAAATTTTTTCCCTGTTCATGACGTCTCCCCTGCCAAATATCCAAAAAATGTGAAATTTTATTATTGCAATAACTTTTGATCTAATTGAAATTTTGAAAAGCGCTACATGTATTCGTGATCAGCGTCGGATTTTAAATAAGAAAATTGAGTTTGGTTGAATAGGAGTTAGAAATTTTTTCCCTGTTCATGACGTCTCCCCTGCCAAATATCCAAAAAATGTGAAATTTTATTATTGCAATAACTTTTGATCTAATTGAAATTTTGAAAAGCGCTACATGTATTCGTGATCAGCGTCGGATTTTAAATAAGAAAATTGAGTTTGGTTGGAATAGGAGTTAGAAATTTTTTCCCTGTTCATGACGTCTCCCCTGCCAAATATCCAAAAAATGTGAAATTTTATTATTGCAATAACTTTTGATCTAATTGAAATTTTGAAAAGCGCTACATGTATTCGTGATCAGCGTCGGATTTTAAATAAGAAAATTGAGTTTGGTTGGAATAGGAGTTAGAAATTTTTTCCCTGTTCATGACGTCTCCCCTGCCAAATATCCAAAAAATGTGAAATTTTATTATTGCAATAACTTTTGATCTAATTGAAATTTTGAAAAGCGCTACATGTATTCGTGATCAGCGTCGGATTTTAAATAAGAAAATTGAGTTTGGTTGGAATAGGAGTTAGAAATTTTTTCCCTGTTCATGACGTCTCCCCTGCCAAATATCCAAAAAATGTGAAATTTTATTATTGCAATAACTTTTGATCTAATTGAAATTTTGAAAAGCGCTACATGTATTCGTGATCAGCGTCGGATTTTAAATAAGAAAATTGAGTTTGGTTGGAATAGGAGTTAGAAATTTTTTCCCTGTTCATGACGTCTCCCCTGCCAAATATCCAAAAAATGTGAAATTTTATTATTGCAATAACTTTTGATCTAATTGAAATTTTGAAAAGCGCTACATGTATTCGTGATCAGCGTCGGATTTTAAATAAGAAAATTGAGTTTGGTTGGAATAGGAGTTAGAAATTTTTTCCCTGTTCATGACGTCTCCCCTGCCAAATATCCAAAAAATGTGAAATTTTATTATTGCAATAACTTTTGATCTAATTGAAATTTTGAAAAGCGCTACATGTATTCGTGATCAGCGTCGGATTTTAAATAAGAAAATTGAGTTTGGTTGAATAGGAGTTAGAAATTTTTTCCCTGTTCATGACGTCTCCCCTGCCAAATATCCAAAAAATGTGAAATTTTATTATTGCAATAACTTTTGATCTAATTGAAATTTTGAAAAGCGCTACATGTATTCGTGATCAGCGTCGGATTTTAAATAAGAAAATTGAGTTTGGTTGGAATAGGAGTTAGAAATTTTTTCCCTGTTCATGACGTCTCCCCTGCCAAATATCCAAAAAATGTGAAATTTTATTATTGCAATAACTTTTGATCTAATTGAAATTTTGAAAAGCGCTACATGTATTCGTGATCAGCGTCGGATTTTAAATAAGAAAATTGAGTTTGGTTGGAATAGGAGTTAGAAATTTTTTCCCTGTTCATGACGTCTCCCCTGCCAAATATCCAAAAAATGTGAAATTTTTTATTGCAATAACTTTTGATCTAATTGAAATTTTGAAAAGCGCTACATGTATTCGTGATCAGCGTCGGATTTTAAATAAGAAAATTGAGTTTGGTTGGAATAGGAGTTAGAAATTTTTTCCCTGTTCATGACGTCTCCCCTGCCAAATATCCAAAAAATGTGAAATTTTATTATTGCAATAACTTTTGATCTAATTGAAATTTTGAAAAGCGCTACATGTATTCGTGATCAGCGTCGGATTTTAAATAAGAAAATTGAGTTTGGTTGGAATAGGAGTTAGAAATTTTTTCCCTGTTCATGACGTCTCCCCTGCCAAATATCCAAAAAATGTGAAATTTTTTATTGCAATAACTTTTGATCTAATTGAAATTTTGAAAAGCGCTACATGTATTCGTGATCAGCGTCGGATTTTAAATAAGAAAATTGAGTTTGGTTGGAATAGGAGTTAGAAATTTTTTCCCTGTTCATGACGTCTCCCCTGCCAAATATCCAAAAAATGTGAAATTTTATTATTGCAATAACTTTTGATCTAATTGAAATTTTGAAAAGCGCTACATGTATTCGTGATCAGCGTCGGATTTTAAATAAGAAAATTGAGTTTGGTTGGAATAGGAGTTAGAAATTTTTTCCCTGTTCATGACGTCTCCCCTGCCAAATATCCAAAAAATGTGAAATTTTATTATTGCAATAACTTTTGATCTAATTGAAATTTTGAAAAGCGCTACATGTATTCGTGATCAGCGTCGGATTTTAAATAAGAAAATTGAGTTTGGTTGGAATAGGAGTTAGAAATTTTTTCCCTGTTCATGACGTCTCCCCTGCCAAATATCCAAAAAATGTGAAATTTTATTATTGCAATAACTTTTGATCTAATTGAAATTTTGAAAAGCGCTACATGTATTCGTGATCAGCGTCGGATTTTAAATAAGAAAATTGAGTTTGGTTGGAATAGGAGTTAGAAATTTTTTCCCTGTTCATGACGTCTCCCCTGCCAAATATCCAAAAAATGTGAAATTTTATTATTGCAATAACTTTTGATCTAATTGAAATTTTGAAAAGCGCTACATGTATTCGTGATCAGCGTCGGATTTTAAATAAGAAAATTGAGTTTGGTTGAATAGGAGTTAGAAATTTTTTCCCTGTTCATGACGTCTCCCCTGCCAAATATCCAAAAAATGTGAAATTTTTTATTGCAATAACTTTTGATCTAATTGAAATTTTGAAAAGCGCTACATGTATTCGTGATCAGCGTCGGATTTTAAATAAGAAAATTGAGTTTGGTTGGAATAGGAGTTAGAAATTTTTTCCCTGTTCATGACGTCTCCCCTGCCAAATATCCAAAAAATGTGAAATTTTATTATTGCAATAACTTTTGATCTAATTGAAATTTTGAAAAGCGCTACATGTATTCGTGATCAGCGTCGGATTTTAAATAAGAAAATTGAGTTTGGTTGGAATAGGAGTTAGAAATTTTTTCCCTGTTCATGACGTCTCCCCTGCCAAATATCCAAAAAATGTGAAATTTTATTATTGCAATAACTTTTGATCTAATTGAAATTTTGAAAAGCGCTACATGTATTCGTGATCAGCGTCGGATTTTAAATAAGAAAATTGAGTTTGGTTGGAATAGGAGTTAGAAATTTTTTCCCTGTTCATGACGTCTCCCCTGCCAAATATCCAAAAAATGTGAAATTTTATTATTGCAATAACTTTTGATCTAATTGAAATTTTGAAAAGCGCTACATGTATTCGTGATCAGCGTCGGATTTTAAATAAGAAAATTGAGTTTGGTTGGAATAGGAGTTAGAAATTTTTTCCCTGTTCATGACGTCTCCCCTGCCAAATATCCAAAAAATGTGAAATTTTATTATTGCAATAACTTTTGATCTAATTGAAATTTTGAAAAGCGCTACATGTATTCGTGATCAGCGTCGGATTTTAAATAAGAAAATTGAGTTTGGTTGGAATAGGAGTTAGAAATTTTTTCCCTGTTCATGACGTCTCCCCTGCCAAATATCCAAAAAATGTGAAATTTTATTATTGCAATAACTTTTGATCTAATTGAAATTTTGAAAAGCGCTACATGTATTCGTGATCAGCGTCGGATTTTAAATAAGAAAATTGAGTTTGGTTGGAATAGGAGTTAGAAATTTTTTCCCTGTTCATGACGTCTCCCCTGCCAAATATCCAAAAAATGTGAAATTTTTTATTGCAATAACTTTTGATCTAATTGAAATTTTGAAAAGCGCTACATGTATTCGTGATCAGCGTCGGATTTTAAATAAGAAAATTGAGTTTGGTTGGAATAGGAGTTAGAAATTTTTTCCCTGTTCATGACGTCTCCCCTGCCAAATATCCAAAAAATGTGAAATTTTATTATTGCAATAACTTTTGATCTAATTGAAATTTTGAAAAGCGCTACATGTATTCGTGATCAGCGTCGGATTTTAAATAAGAAAATTGAGTTTGGTTGGAATAGGAGTTAGAAATTTTTTCCCTGTTCATGACGTCTCCCCTGCCAAATATCCAAAAAATGTGAAATTTTATTATTGCAATAACTTTTGATCTAATTGAAATTTTGAAAAGCGCTACATGTATTCGTGATCAGCGTCGGATTTTAAATAAGAAAATTGAGTTTGGTTGGAATAGGAGTTAGAAATTTTTTCCCTGTTCATGACGTCTCCCCTGCCAAATATCCAAAAAATGTGAAATTTTATTATTGCAATAACTTTTGATCTAATTGAAATTTTGAAAAGCGCTACATGTATTCGTGATCAGCGTCGGATTTTAAATAAGAAAATTGAGTTTGGTTGGAATAGGAGTTAGAAATTTTTTCCCTGTTCATGACGTCTCCCCTGCCAAATATCCAAAAAATGTGAAATTTTATTATTGCAATAACTTTTGATCTAATTGAAATTTTGAAAAGCGCTACATGTATTCGTGATCAGCGTCGGATTTTAAATAAGAAAATTGAGTTTGGTTGGAATAGGAGTTAGAAATTTTTTCCCTGTTCATGACGTCTCCCCTGCCAAATATCCAAAAAATGTGAAATTTTATTATTGCAATAACTTTTGATCTAATTGAAATTTTGAAAAGCGCTACATGTATTCGTGATCAGCGTCGGATTTTAAATAAGAAAATTGAGTTTGGTTGGAATAGGAGTTAGAAATTTTTTCCCTGTTCATGACGTCTCCCCTGCCAAATATCCAAAAAATGTGAAATTTTTTATTGCAATAACTTTTGATCTAATTGAAATTTTGAAAAGCGCTACATGTATTCGTGATCAGCGTCGGATTTTAAATAAGAAAATTGAGTTTGGTTGGAATAGGAGTTAGAAATTTTTTCCCTGTTCATGACGTCTCCCCTGCCAAATATCCAAAAAATGTGAAATTTTATTATTGCAATAACTTTTGATCTAATTGAAATTTTGAAAAGCGCTACATGTATTCGTGATCAGCGTCGGATTTTAAATAAGAAAATTGAGTTTGGTTGGAATAGGAGTTAGAAATTTTTTCCCTGTTCATGACGTCTCCCCTGCCAAATATCCAAAAAATGTGAAATTTTTTATTGCAATAACTTTTGATCTAATTGAAATTTTGAAAAGCGCTACATGTATTCGTGATCAGCGTCGGATTTTAAATAAGAAAATTGAGTTTGGTTGGAATAGGAGTTAGAAATTTTTTCCCTGTTCATGACGTCTCCCCTGCCAAATATCCAAAAAATGTGAAATTTTATTATTGCAATAACTTTTGATCTAATTGAAATTTTGAAAAGCGCTACATGTATTCGTGATCAGCGTCGGATTTTAAATAAGAAAATTGAGTTTGGTTGGAATAGGAGTTAGAAATTTTTTCCCTGTTCATGACGTCTCCCCTGCCAAATATCCAAAAAATGTGAAATTTTATTATTGCAATAACTTTTGATCTAATTGAAATTTTGAAAAGCGCTACATGTATTCGTGATCAGCGTCGGATTTTAAATAAGAAAATTGAGTTTGGTTGAATAGGAGTTAGAAATTTTTTCCCTGTTCATGACGTCTCCCCTGCCAAATATCCAAAAAATGTGAAATTTTATTATTGCAATAACTTTTGATCTAATTGAAATTTTGAAAAGCGCTACATGTATTCGTGATCAGCGTCGGATTTTAAATAAGAAAATTGAGTTTGGTTGAATAGGAGTTAGAAATTTTTTCCCTGTTCATGACGTCTCCCCTGCCAAATATCCAAAAAATGTGAAATTTTATTATTGCAATAACTTTTGATCTAATTGAAATTTTGAAAAGCGCTACATGTATTCGTGATCAGCGTCGGATTTTAAATAAGAAAATTGAGTTTGGTTGAATAGGAGTTAGAAATTTTTTCCCTGTTCATGACGTCTCCCCTGCCAAATATCCAAAAAATGTGAAATTTTATTGCAATAACTTTTGATCTAATTGAAATTTTGAAAAGCGCTACATGTATTCGTGATCAGCGTCGGATTTTAAATAAGAAAATTGAGTTTGGTTGGAATAGGAGTTAGAAATTTTTCCCTGTTCATGACGTCTCCCCTGCCAAATATCCAAAAAATGTGAAATTTTATTATTGCAATAACTTTTGATCTAATTGAAATTTTGAAAAGCGCTACATGTATTCGTGATCAGCGTCGGATTTTAAATAAGAAAATTGAGTTTGGTTGAATAGGAGTTAGAAATTTTTTCCCTGTTCATGACGTCTCCCCTGCCAAATATCCAAAAAATGTGAAATTTTATTATTGCAATAACTTTTGATCTAATTGAAATTTTGAAAAGCGCTACATGTATTCGTGATCAGCGTCGGATTTTAAATAAGAAAATTGAGTTTGGTTGGAATAGGAGTTAGAAATTTTTTCCCTGTTCATGACGTCTCCCCTGCCAAATATCCAAAAAATGTGAAATTTTTTATTGCAATAACTTTTGATCTAATTGAAATTTTGAAAAGCGCTACATGTATTCGTGATCAGCGTCGGATTTTAAATAAGAAAATTGAGTTTGGTTGGAATAGGAGTTAGAAATTTTTTCCCTGTTCATGACGTCTCCCCTGCCAAATATCCAAAAAATGTGAAATTTTATTATTGCAATAACTTTTGATCTAATTGAAATTTTGAAAAGCGCTACATGTATTCGTGATCAGCGTCGGATTTTAAATAAGAAAATTGAGTTTGGTTGGAATAGGAGTTAGAAATTTTTTCCCTGTTCATGACGTCTCCCCTGCCAAATATCCAAAAAATGTGAAATTTTATTATTGCAATAACTTTTGATCTAATTGAAATTTTGAAAAGCGCTACATGTATTCGTGATCAGCGTCGGATTTTAAATAAGAAAATTGAGTTTGGTTGGAATAGGAGTTAGAAATTTTTTCCCTGTTCATGACGTCTCCCCTGCCAAATATCCAAAAAATGTGAAATTTTATTATTGCAATAACTTTTGATCTAATTGAAATTTTGAAAAGCGCTACATGTATTCGTGATCAGCGTCGGATTTTAAATAAGAAAATTGAGTTTGGTTGAATAGGAGTTAGAAATTTTTTCCCTGTTCATGACGTCTCCCCTGCCAAATATCCAAAAAATGTGAAATTTTATTATTGCAATAACTTTTGATCTAATTGAAATTTTGAAAAGCGCTACATGTATTCGTGATCAGCGTCGGATTTTAAATAAGAAAATTGAGTTTGGTTGAATAGGAGTTAGAAATTTTTTCCCTGTTCATGACGTCTCCCCTGCCAAATATCCAAAAAATGTGAAATTTTATTATTGCAATAACTTTTGATCTAATTGAAATTTTGAAAAGCGCTACATGTATTCGTGATCAGCGTCGGATTTTAAATAAGAAAATTGAGTTTGGTGGAATAGGAGTTAGAAATTTTTTCCCTGTTCATGACGTCTCCCCTGCCAAATATCCAAAAAATGTGAAATTTTATTATTGCAATAACTTTTGATCTAATTGAAATTTTGAAAAGCGCTACATGTATTCGTGATCAGCGTCGGATTTTAAATAAGAAAATTGAGTTTGGTTGGAATAGGAGTTAGAAATTTTTTCCCTGTTCATGACGTCTCCCCTGCCAAATATCCAAAAAATGTGAAATTTTATTATTGCAATAACTTTTGATCTAATTGAAATTTTGAAAAGCGCTACATGTATTCGTGATCAGCGTCGGATTTTAAATAAGAAAATTGAGTTTGGTTGGAATAGGAGTTAGAAATTTTTTCCCTGTTCATGACGTCTCCCCTGCCAAATATCCAAAAAATGTGAAATTTTATTATTGCAATAACTTTTGATCTAATTGAAATTTTGAAAAGCGCTACATGTATTCGTGATCAGCGTCGGATTTTAAATAAGAAAATTGAGTTTGGTTGGAATAGGAGTTAGAAATTTTTTCCCTGTTCATGACGTCTCCCCTGCCAAATATCCAAAAAATGTGAAATTTTATTATTGCAATAACTTTTGATCTAATTGAAATTTTGAAAAGCGCTACATGTATTCGTGATCAGCGTCGGATTTTAAATAAGAAAATTGAGTTTGGTTGGAATAGGAGTTAGAAATTTTTTCCCTGTTCATGACGTCTCCCCTGCCAAATATCCAAAAAATGTGAAATTTTATTATTGCAATAACTTTTGATCTAATTGAAATTTTGAAAAGCGCTACATGTATTCGTGATCAGCGTCGGATTTTAAATAGAAAATTGAGTTTGGTTGAATAGGAGTTAGAAATTTTTTCCCTGTTCATGACGTCTCCCCTGCCAAATATCCAAAAAATGTGAAATTTTATTATTGCAATAACTTTTGATCTAATTGAAATTTTGAAAAGCGCTACATGTATTCGTGATCAGCGTCGGATTTTAAATAAGAAAATTGAGTTTGGTGAATAGGAGTTAGAAATTTTTTCCCTGTTCATGACGTCTCCCCTGCCAAATATCCAAAAAATGTGAAATTTTATTATTGCAATAACTTTTGATCTAATTGAAATTTTGAAAAGCGCTACATGTATTCGTGATCAGCGTCGGATTTTAAATAAGAAAATTGAGTTTGGTTGGAATAGGAGTTAGAAATTTTTTCCCTGTTCATGACGTCTCCCCTGCCAAATATCCAAAAAATGTGAAATTTTATTATTGCAATAACTTTTGATCTAATTGAAATTTTGAAAAGCGCTACATGTATTCGTGATCAGCGTCGGATTTTAAATAAGAAAATTGAGTTTGGTTGAATAGGAGTTAGAAATTTTTTCCCTGTTCATGACGTCTCCCCTGCCAAATATCCAAAAAATGTGAAATTTTTTATTGCAATAACTTTTGATCTAATTGAAATTTTGAAAAGCGCTACATGTATTCGTGATCAGCGTCGGATTTTAAATAAGAAAATTGAGTTTGGTTGGAATAGGAGTTAGAAATTTTTTCCCTGTTCATGACGTCTCCCCTGCCAAATATCCAAAAAATGTGAAATTTTATTATTGCAATAACTTTTGATCTAATTGAAATTTTGAAAAGCGCTACATGTATTCGTGATCAGCGTCGGATTTTAAATAAGAAAATTGAGTTTGGTTGGAATAGGAGTTAGAAATTTTTTCCCTGTTCATGACGTCTCCCCTGCCAAATATCCAAAAAATGTGAAATTTTATTATTGCAATAACTTTTGATCTAATTGAAATTTTGAAAAGCGCTACATGTATTCGTGATCAGCGTCGGATTTTAAATAAGAAAATTGAGTTTGGTTGAATAGGAGTTAGAAATTTTTTCCCTGTTCATGACGTCTCCCCTGCCAAATATCCAAAAAATGTGAAATTTTATTATTGCAATAACTTTTGATCTAATTGAAATTTTGAAAAGCGCTACATGTATTCGTGATCAGCGTCGGATTTTAAATAAGAAAATTGAGTTTGGTGGAATAGGAGTTAGAAATTTTTTCCCTGTTCATGACGTCTCCCTGCCAAATATCCAAAAAATGTGAAATTTTATTATTGCAATAACTTTTGATCTAATTGAAATTTTGAAAAGCGCTACATGTATTCGTGATCAGCGTCGGATTTTAAATAAGAAAATTGAGTTTGGTTGGAATAGGAGTTAGAAATTTTTTCCCTGTTCATGACGTCTCCCCTGCCAAATATCCAAAAAATGTGAAATTTTATTATTGCAATAACTTTTGATCTAATTGAAATTTTGAAAAGCGCTACATGTATTCGTGATCAGCGTCGGATTTTAAATAAGAAAATTGAGTTTGGTGGAATAGGAGTTAGAAATTTTTTCCCTGTTCATGACGTCTCCCTGCCAAATATCCAAAAAATGTGAAATTTTATTATTGCAATAACTTTTGATCTAATTGAAATTTTGAAAAGCGCTACATGTATTCGTGATCAGCGTCGGATTTTAAATAAGAAAATTGAGTTTGGTTTGAATAGGAGTTAGAAATTTTTTCCCTGTTCATGACGTCTCCCCTGCCAAATATCCAAAAAATGTGAAATTTTTTATTGCAATAACTTTTGATCTAATTGAAATTTTGAAAAGCGCTACATGTATTCGTGATCAGCGTCGGATTTTAAATAAGAAAATTGAGTTTGGTTGGAATAGGAGTTAGAAATTTTTTCCCTGTTCATGACGTCTCCCCTGCCAAATATCCAAAAAATGTGAAATTTTATTATTGCAATAACTTTTGATCTAATTGAAATTTTGAAAAGCGCTACATGTATTCGTGATCAGCGTCGGATTTTAAATAAGAAAATTGAGTTTGGTGGAATAGGAGTTAGAAATTTTTCCCTGTTCATGACGTCTCCCCTGCCAAATATCCAAAAAATGTGAAATTTTTTATTGCAATAACTTTTGATCTAATTGAAATTTTGAAAAGCGCTACATGTATTCGTGATCAGCGTCGGATTTTAAATAAGAAAATTGAGTTTGGTTGGAATAGGAGTTAGAAATTTTTCCCTGTTCATGACGTCTCCCCTGCCAAATATCCAAAAAATGTGAAATTTTATTATTGCAATAACTTTTGATCTAATTGAAATTTTGAAAAGCGCTACATGTATTCGTGATCAGCGTCGGATTTTAAATAAGAAAATTGAGTTTGGTGGAATAGGAGTTAGAAATTTTTTCCCTGTTCATGACGTCTCCCCTGCCAAATATCCAAAAATGTGAACATTTTTTATTGCAATAACTTTTGATCTAATTGAAATTTTGAAAAGCGCTACATGTATTCGTGATCAGCGTCGGATTTTACATGAGAAAATTGAGTTTGGTTGGAATAGAGTTAGAAATTTTTTCCCTGTTCATGACGTCTCCCTTCCAAATATCCAAAAATGTGTAAATTTTATATTGCAATAACTTTTGATCTAATTGAAATTTTGAAAAGCGCTACATGTATTCGTGATCAGCGTCGGATTTTAAATAAGAAAATTGAGTTTGGTTGGAATAGGAGTTAGAAATTTTTCCCTGTTCATGACGTCTCCCCTGCCAAATATCCAAAAAATGTGAAATTTTATTATTGCAATAACTTTTGATCTAATTGAAATTTTGAAAAGTGCTACATGTATTCGTGATCAGCGTCGGATTTTAAATAAGAAAATTGAGTTTGGTTGGAATAGGAGTTAGAAATTTTTTCCCTGTTCATGACGTCTCCCCTGCCAAATATCCAAAAAATGTGAAATTTTATTATTGCAATAACTTTTGATCTAATTGAAATTTTGAAAAGCGCTACATGTATTCGTGATCAGCGTCGGATTTTAAATAAGAAAATTGAGTTTGGCTGGAATAGGAGTTAGAAATTTTTTCCCTGTTCATGACGTCTCCCCTGCCAAATATCCAAAAAATGTGAAATTTTATTATTGCAATAACTTTTGATCTAATTGAAATTTTGAAAAGCGCTACATGTATTCGTGATCAGCGTCGGATTTTAAATAAGAAAATTGAGTTTGGCTGGAATAGGAGTTAGAAATTTTTTCCCTGTTCATGACGTCTCCCCTGCCAAATATCCAAAAAATGTGAAATTTTATTATTGCAATAACTTTTGATCTAATTGAAATTTTGAAAAGCGCTACATGTATTCGTGATCAGCGTCGGATTTTAAATAAGAAAATTGAGTTTGGTTGGAATAGGAGTTAGAAATTTTTTCCCTGTTCATGACGTCTCCCCTGCCAAATATCCAAAAAATGTGAAATTTTATTATTGCAATAACTTTTGATCTAATTGAAATTTTGAAAAGCGCTACATGTATTCGTGATCAGCGTCGGATTTTAAATAAGAAAATTGAGTTTGGCTGGAATAGGAGTTAGAAATTTTTTCCCTGTTCATGACGTCTCCCCTGCCAAATATCCAAAAAATGTTAAATTTTATTATTGCAATAACTTTTGATCTAATTGAAATTTTGAAAAGCGCTACATGTATTCGTGATCAGCGTCGGATTTTAAATAAGAAAAGTGAGTTTGGTTTGAATAGGAGTTAGAAATTTTTTCCCTGTTCATGACGTCTCCCCTTCCAAATATCCAAAAAATGTGAACATTTTTTATTGCAATAACTTTTGATCTAATTGAAATTTTGAAAAGCGCTACATGTATTCGTGATCAGCGTCGGATTTTAATAAGAAAATTGAGTTTGGTTGGAATAGGAGTTAGAAATTTTTTCCCTGTTCATGACGTCTCCCCTGCCAAATATCCAAAAAATGTTAAATTTTATTATTGCAATAACTTTTGATCTAATTGAAATTTGAAAAGCGCTACATGTATTCGTGATCAGCGTCGGATTTTAAATAAGAAAATTGAGTTTGGTTTGAATAGGAGTTAGAAATTTTTTCCCTGTTCATGACGTCTCCCCTTCCAAATATCCAAAAAATGTTAAATTTTTTATTGCAATAATTTTGATCTAAT
>BMAO01025052.1:0-19248 GCA_019973975.1 Trichonephila clavata | reverse complement strand
AAAAATTTTTACAATTTAATATTTAACATTGGAAGTTGGGAAAAGTATTTATGACGAAACGTTATATAAATAATGTATTTCAAAGAAGAAAGGAATAGTATTATATAGAAAAATTGAAATTTTCATATTTAAAAAAAAAAACAATTTCCTTAGAAGTTTATATGGAAATATTCTACAAAAAAAAAAAAAAAAAAAAATAATTTATTCAATTGAATATTAATTCAGCTATTTCTTAATTTTTCTTTCATAACAGTGAAATGGCATTTCTTCAGCAAAGGACTTTCCTGGTTTTAAATGCAAAAATACTTTTGAAAATGACGAGGAGTAAAAATTTTAACTAGTTGCGTAATATGTTTTCTCTTTCAATATTGCATTGACTTGCTGAGATATGGATTGTATCAGATAGTGCCTCAAATGGTATTCGAGCAGTGAAATATTATCTTCATCATATTGAGTTTCTTATACTTAGCATTTTTTTAAAACATAAAAATGTTGGATACTTTTTTTTTCATACTTGTTTCAACGTATGCCCCTAAAACTGATACATTTCAAATGAATCTAGCGTCTAAATCAGCCAATCAGACTTTGTAGTTTCCTCAATAAATTAATGGCTCTCGGAAGAGTTTAACTTCACGAGCTGTAGAGAAATCTTGTTTGAAAATATCCATTTTTAGTGATATCTGGAGCAAGGTCTTCTGTAAGTTCTTAAAAAATGAATTGAAGAAAAAACAACCCACTTTTTATGAGAAGCGATGGATAATGGAAAACAAATCTCTTCAAATTATTCTTTTTTTACATTGATATAATTTATTATTTTCTTACTTAGGATAATTCAGCAAGCAATATTCCTACCTTGAAATTAAAATATTCTCAATTTGTGGTTTTATACGTCCTGACTAGAACGCATTCATTCACCAGCTGTTATTCATTTGCGAAGTGTGCTGATGTTATTGAATAAAATATTATTTCCCTCCATCTTGTACATTTTCATATTTTCACTTATTAGCCGTTCATTTTTTTTTATCATTTGTTCCTTGAGGATGTACAATCTTGTTTACCGTCCCATGTAGAAATTTATATAATCATAGAGATTTCACAGAGTAAAAACTATTTCATATACTGTACAGGATAAATAAAAATCCATTATATTTCGTTTTGCGTATGATCTGTTACTTAAGGATCGTTTTCTTATTGGATGCAATTGGCCCAATTTTTTAGCTGTTAGATACAGCAATCCAATCTTCAAGTATTTTTTTTTTTCATTTTGCCTTTCACTTCCACTAAAAAATCTTTTCTTCCAGCAAAGTAACATTGAATTAACTACGTCGTACACTAGACCGTCCTTCTAGAAAATTGAAAAAGAGCCTACTATCAAGAATGCAGCAATCCTTTTTATAACAATAAATACATCCATATTAGATTTGCCTATTTTTTTTCCATCTTCTACATAGACAACTGTAGTCGTAGTAAGTTAGTCACAAAGCATACCAAGATCGAATGAACAAAATTGATTAGAAGTGTTCACAAATTATACACTTTCTCTCTAATTTCATGGTTTTTAATTCTTAAAATTCCATTTTATATTTGAAGATGAAATGTTATCTCTCCTCTTCGAATGTATTTCAAATGTCTTCTGGTTTCATTTTATTTGGCAAGACATTTTCTTTTATTTAAACGTTGACAAAACTGATAGTAGGTTCAATTATTCATTAGTATTTTTTTTTTAATTTTTCGCTTTTCTTAAATGTAGATAACAAAGTTTTAATTACAATCAAATTTTCTAATATTAATTATATGAGAAGTACATTAATCGGGATATATTTTTTGTACCGTATTGAAAATTTTATATTATAAGAACATTCTTGATGCATTGACCGAAGTTATTTTATTGTCGCTACTAAAGTTGTATTTGGATTAACTTTGAAGTAAATTATTGTGTTAGTATGGCGAATTTTGGACTTTCTTGGTAGAATAGAATTTGGCTTTATAGTAGATATCGCTTCATGAGAATGGAAGTCTGTAAAGTCCTCATTTTGAATGTATTAAATTTAGGCAATAAAAGTTCTACAAGTCTTGAGGCACGAGAAGATAAATGGAACAGCAAAAATACTAAAGGTTCTCAAATCACAGCAAGAAAGCATAGATTTACTATCCATATTAGGTATATTTCTAATATGACGTCTTTTGATATTTTTCATCATTTTTTATGAATTAGAAGAATGATCGATTGCCTGCAATTTGAAATTCTAGATTACTGGACTAAAGACGAATGAAATCCAGATGTCTTTTCCAAATGAAATTTTGCAGCAATGGTTACGTAATTGGATGCAGGGATCCTCCCCAATGTTCCACTCGAATTTTGTATTGTAGAGGTAATTTTTAATATCAGGGTTAGAGTATTAGTTGCTGTATGAATAAATTCTGAATACCAAATTTTATTCAACATACTATTTTATGCATAACTGACAAAAATTTGATGCACTGCTGGAATTACAACTATTTGTAAACAGATGCTTTTTTAAGATTCAGCTGAATTTGATAAGATATTTCTCAGGTAGAAGATCCTGTTTGTTCAAGAATAGAATAATTTTCATTCATGTGTGTTATTCATTAAAACTTTTCTCTCGATAAGACAAAAGAATAACTTTTTATGAAAGATAACCTTGTACCGCCTCCTTTGTGAAATTGTTCCAGATGTTAATATGAATCTTATTTATACGCAGATTATCCGCGATAATGATAATTGTAAGAATTAAGTTATTCATCAATATTCAATATATATGTTGAATAACATTTTTATATTCCAAAATGTTTTTGTGAAATTTCTTATAAATGAATGCCTGCTGTCGTAGCAAGTGAGCCAGTCAACATAACAAGAACAAACTAATCGCTTCACTTTTTTTAATACTACTGAATAAATAATTAAAAATTTCTCAATGAATTGCAAAAAAATCTTGATGTGTAAATTTAAAAATTTAACTACATTCCTTTTTACTAGTTGTAACGCCGGTTTCTATTTTTAGTGTTGATTAAGGAAGTAGTAAAATTAAAATTTTGATATTGAAAAAAAAATGGTTTTGGTATTACTTATTATATAATTATCTTTAACATTTAAACACCGGAGCTGGAGCCAGTTTTGCTTTGATATTTAAAGCCTGGCAAAATTTAAAAATGGATTCAGATTTCACCACAGGAACGTTTTCCCGCCTTTTTCTGACAAATAATGGTTGCTCAATCAAAGGATTGTAAATGACTTCTAAGCCGAGCGCGTCGCACAATTTGTGTACTGTGTAAGATTTCACAACGGGAATAATTTTTGTACGCTTCATTTCTGTTTTGACAGTGGAAGTGACAAATTTTTGCTTTGGTTGATAAATCCAAGCTTTTCTTTCCTCAACTGGCACTAAATGCACTTTTAAGTCCAAAGCGATACACATATGGTAAATAGCTTCGGAATGTACGAGGGGGATTCTGTTTTTATCAGCATTCAAAATGTTATCATCGGAAATTTGATTTCCATGTTTCAATTGTGTGCATTGATTCAATTTTTGAGAAAAATAGTTCTTTGCCATTTCAATTATAAAAACGCACACGATGATCTCCACGAAAGAAAGTTGATCCGTTTGCATGTAGGCAATCAACCCACAAGAAAGTAAGAACAAGCTTACCTCAAAAATGTAAGTTAGAATCATAGTTAGATCAGTGAATATCCGGAAAATATCTTGAAAAATTCTCAAAATCTCCCAAGATTGAAAACGATGCTTTATTCGCAATAAAAATCTTCTATAATAAATGACAATGGAATTTTGCATTGTTCACATTGTTTTACTCTAATGCATATAGAGCATTGTTATAGTATTAAGTCAAAAGAATAAATTATTCATATCAACAATGCCACTTTGTTGTTTCGATACTAACTGTTTCAGAACAGATAATTCATAAAACTGCATATATATATATATACTTTCCGATCAATAATATTTGCCTTAAGAAAGATTTTCAATAAAATAAACATTTGGTAGATCTATTTTTAATTAGAATAATAGTAATGATTTGCAAAAAATATAATAATAGTTTTGAAATTGTAAGATATTCTCATTTTAAACGATCATCACAAACACGTTTTTATAGGTTATGTAAATATTGTAAAAGATAATGCTTTCACAGAAATAATGTCCAAAGGTACAAGTTATAGATTAATGATCTCTGTTAATATTAATGGTATTAAAAATTTTCTAAAGATCTTAGTAACTTCATTATAAAATAAGGAATTATATATAGTTTTCCTATTGTAGCTTTCAATGAATTTAAATGCAAAATTTTAAGCGACATACTGAACATTAACTATAAATCTGATATTTATATAGAACAACAAAAGAACTTCATTATCGTTTATGTTGATAAAATGCCGCGAAATTATGCAATTATTTGTGCAAGTTTCGTTTATATTAATATACTTAACAAACATTTTTAAAAAAAGGCTTTTTAAAGATACTAATTCCAGGAATAGAGAAATTGTTAATCGTATTTCTCTTTTCATAAAAAAACTAGATTTACGTGTGTAGTTTCTTATAATTCAATTCCCACATAGTTTCCACTTTCAAAATATAATATAAAAAATATATATTTTTATGTTGTATTTTAATGTTTACAAATACATATTAACCAAATATTTAATCATTGCGTCGTATTGATTAAATATGTTTATTTTGGATGAACATGTGAAAAAGTTTAAGAAAACTACAAAATTTTTGATAATTTAATTCTTCCTCGTCCAGCCCCCCCCTCCCCCCATTTATATTTAAGTCTTTTACTGATCCAAAAGTGGGTTGGTTTGGCCTTGAAAAATTTATTTTCTGTTTACACGAACAGATACGACTAAGTATTTTGAAAAGTATTCGCAATTTTGAAATTTTACGTTAAAAGCTCTATTAAATTTCTTAATTATAAAAAGAATTTTTTGAAAAGCGTCATTTCATGATAAAGAAGATATTTGCTTTGTTTTAACAGTACATAGAGTATTTTTATATAAAAATGCGGAATGCTCATATATAGTATGAGAAAGTACTAAAAATGTATTCATTTCATTCGATGATAAACAGAGCCTTTAAAATAACAGATGAGAAAATATTAATAGTTGTTACTTTGAGACATGTTTCTAAAATTGTTATCTGTCTTATTGTATTGTGATTATTTTTTCAATTAAAATTCAAAAAATTTTAAGGTGTAAAATAAAAAAAAATTAAATAATTCTTGTTCCTGTTATCTTCATCTTCATCTTTATGAAAAAAAATTATGTGATAGTTTTTTTTTTTTTTTTTGACAATTAAAATACACGATTGCGCATTCTTTTGAACGATTAGAGATAAAACTCGTGCTTAAAATTTATTGGCAAATAAATGTTTTTCTCTCAACTTATTTTATAATTGCTGATTTTTTTAAATAACTTCATTGCATTTTGATCAATTGTCTTTTGTAAAGAATATTAATAATATTTTAAAAATTTTTTCCTCTGAGTTTATAAGAAAATTAAGTTCTTTTCCGTTTCGCCGGAGGAAATCTGGCCAAATTTGCGTTATTGGTGACAACACACAATATGCACTTAAAAATATTCATAAATATTAGTTCTAATTGGATTTTCATACATTTTTGATATATTAAGAAACAGACTGATAATATAAGACTACGCCTTGTTTTAGAATGTGGTGATAAAAGGTTTTAAGCGGAGATATTCCATTTGGTGTCGATTGTGTCATTTTTCACGACTTTATCGCTTGCACCGGCGAAACGAAAAAGTACCGTGAGTTAATAATGCATCTTAATTCAGGAAGGTTTAATTTCATGAAGTCATAATTTTAACATGAAAAATTTTACAACACAAGTATATTCCATATACATAAATATATATTTTTGGGGAGAAGAGATATCCGACTTCAGTTAAATTTGTCTTTTTTAAAATTTAAAATTTGTAATTTTAGTAAATGTGTAATTTGTAAATTTAGTTATTTTTAGTAAGAATATAACATGTAGAAGATATCTTGACCGCTATAATTCTGCAGAAGATCTACGGGCTCCTTGACACTGGCGGATCGAAATTTACAACCAGAAAATTTGGTTAAGCCCAGCTTAACCAGGCCCCTAGCCGCCCACCCCAAGTGTCCAATGGATAAAAGGCACTGGTTCCAGTAAATGAAGCAGGCTAAGTAGAAGTTTTGTTCTTGGGGTTAAATCTCACAGCTGCTGACAAAATTATTTTATCTAATTACTATTGAATTTAGTAGATGTGCTACGAGAACGTTTTTAACAGTTTATCACCAATCCCACAGTTTAAAAACAACACACAGTACATTATGATTTTAGGCACTTTACTTATGCTCATAGTTACGTGGTTACGAATTCGTGGTACGAGAGTAGGTGCCACTGAAATCCACTGTGTAGAAGGAATGATGCATGTTAAATTTGCCGTGGCTCACAGTCCTTAGGTTGGTGTAATTTTTAAGTTTAGAGATTTGGGTGTCAACTAATGTGTCGTCCTGATAATTTGATGGTTGTTCAATGTTAAGATGACCATCGTCAATTGCCCTTGTGTTGCTTTAGAAAGCGACTTTGACCCTTTAAGTGGTCAATGTTTTTGCCCAAAGTGTTCCAAAAAAGGTACATGTTTTTAAAATTCATATTATTTTTAATTGCATATAAAAATTACATGCTCGTACTTCTTTTTCAAATGGTTGGGGATTTTGTATGTGTATATATATAATATATGATGACACTAATTTAGTAAAGATTGCGACGAATTTAGTAAAGGAATTTTCACAGCGTGACCGGTGTTGGTTTTTTCGTATAAGGTTACTATTTATGAGGGTTGATGATGCATGTCCATTATTATGAGGAAGCGTCGTCGAATTATTCTTCTTTATTAAACATTTAATATGGAAGACATTTAGATAGACGTACTGACAAATAGACATACACACACAACACAATCCACAAACACTAGCTGCAGCACACTACATGATGACAAGAGCGAAGAAGAAGAGCCGTGTGCTCTGAGTTTTATAACTGGCGGTGAAGGTCATACGACTCTTTTGTAACAGGAGTCGTGATTGGATGCAAATGCGCGCGAGCAATTAGATTAAGATTAAGATTATGCGAGCGAGCAATTAGACTAAGATGCGAAAGAACTAGGAAATAATTTAACGGGTAAAGTTAAATAGAGTTAGAAGAAGTCATTACATATATATATGCGCTCATGCAATTTGAAACATAGTGTAATGCTATGTCTTAAATTGCAATGGAGACAAAGGCAATATATAGGTATTTTTAGATTATATTTCTACGTACAAGTCTCTTCTCAAGCAAAAAATTGCACAATACATTGCCCTTTCCTGTTTTCTATCGAATATAATCAAGAATCTAAGTTCTCGCCTTCATTGCAAATAAAATCCCGGATGAGAAAAATTTAAGTGCATTGGATAAGCGGCATTTCTTTAAAACACAAGCACTAATAATATCGCTATCAGAATTAAAAATATGTGCAAATCAAAAATAGGGAAAAGAAAATATTAGCGCCCGTTCACTGAATGTACAAATCGGATATGGCCAGCATTAGGTAACCCGTTCGGTGTACGAGTAAACCAGTAAAGTGATTAATCAAAAATCAATTCAAACAAGCACATCTCTAGTTGATCATCTACATTTTATTTATCTAAGAATTATGTCTTTAAAAAAGTGGATTTGTCTCTTTGAACTATAATCGAACCAAAAGGCAAAATACAGTCAAACAT
This sequence comes from Trichonephila clavata, assembly GCA_019973975.1. Lineage (NCBI taxonomy): Eukaryota > Metazoa > Arthropoda > Arachnida > Araneae > Nephilidae > Trichonephila > Trichonephila clavata. The sequence goes on along the minus strand of BMAO01025052.1, from coordinate 11,464 downwards.
ATTGATTGCAGAAACAACCATTTACTTGCAACATTCTCGTCCCTATCCTAGTGTGTCACATGAAAATTTTTGCAATGACACAATCCATGGTGGTAAACATTAGTAGATTATGTATAATCATTATAGGCGTCTCCATTTTATGTAATCCGTTTATATCTACAGTTTTTTAATTAATATTGAGTTTCAGACAAAATGTAATTCCCTCTAAATATTTTATTTAATTTGTTAATATGCAAAGCAAGAATTATGTATATATTCAATTAAAAAATATTCCTAAATCAAAGTTTTTATTTATCTTTTTTATGTACAATTTTCCATATTTTGTTTATGCAGGATAAAAAATACCACTTACTATTTCAAAACATGATGAAAAATATTTAAAATTAAAGTTTTTGTTTATTAACTGGTTTTGAAATTCAGACGTTTCACACAAAAAAGCATTTGGAATTTATCTTAGAAAAATATAAAATGTATATAAAACATTAAAACGGAAAATTTTGAATTATATTTTACATCACATAAATTTGATAAATACTAAAAAAAAATAATGTTATCAATAAACTAACTTAATTCTAATAAATTTACTTGCTAGAAAGAGCTTTTTGATTGTTTTTTTAAAAAAGGCAGAAATATATTACTACCATTAATTTCACTTTAATTGAAATATAATTGGATTTTCGCTGGCTAAAAGCATTTTCATACGTCTTTTTGTAAAGTGTTATCAAATTATTATTCATAGTGCCTTACATCAGTTCGAAATGACCTAAATAAGGTATTTCAAAACAATAAAAACAAATAACGACTCATCTATGGCAAAATATAGTAATAGAAATAGAACCCTTAAAAATAATTAAAAACACCAATGAATAATATGTAATTACAGTACTTATTTCCAGAAAAGTTTCATGAATTATTTAAAATTGTTCTAAGAATTAACCTAGAGTTAAAAATAGATAGCTTCTAAATAATGATCAATAATGTATTAAACAATGCAATTTTAAAGATGGGTTTTTTTTCAAACTTTCTTGTACAAAAAAAGTATTTTATTTTTAAACAGAGCTACATTTCTCTCATACAGGCCTTTATTTAGCAATATAAAACACTCTTAGGAATAATTTATTTATTTAACATTTACAATTCCGTAGTAATAATTCTTTCATTACATTAAATTCTCATGTGGGCTTAAAAAATACATTATCAGTTTTGACGATAATTTTTGGAAAATGAGTTCCTTCATGTAACAAGTGATTCCTTCCACCTAAATACAAATTTATTTTATTCCTTCTGTTTCTGAGGATCATTAGTGTTTTCATTAAAATAATATAAAATTCCTTAGTTAAGAATTTAATTAATATGTGGTGTTTTTCTTCTAACAGTCATGAGAAAAACAAATCTACTTTAAATTTTCTTTTAATTATATATTTTGCTGAAATATTGTAATATGTACAATATTAAATTAAGAAATGAGGAGTAAAAATTATTTATATTTCGTGCATGACCCGTTTCTTTAAATATAACACATGATAGGCAGTAGAACATTGCGATTTTTTTCTTATTAATAAGTTAGACATTATTTTTATGGATTAAATAATTATGAGCTACGAGGAAATTGAATATTTTCTCTGTATAAGCAATATTCCCGTTGAGTGAAAATATTTCTTCCCCTGAAGGCTATTCATCATCTTTTTAAAAGTAGAATGATATTTGTCCAACGAATTGATTAAACTCTTTTTAAGATGAGAAACAAAGTGATAACTCTTTCCGGAATTAAATTAAATTCTACAAGTATTGTTCCCAGTCACATAGAAGAATAGGGAAGACTTTCCAATCTGTCTTCCTCAAGAAGAATAACAAATGAATCGTATCTGTTTAAATTCTCTTATTTTTGCTTTTCTCAAAAGGAACAAAAGACCAAGCAGAACTTGAAAGAAACATTCCAGTAAGATTCCAGTGGTTTTTTTAGAGTGACGGTACAGACATCTTAAAAACACAAAAAAGCAAATGGGAATCTGAAAAACGTTGCTATCTGAAAAAGTGACGAAAATAACACAGACAATAAGGGAGCAATCAAAAAGAGGGAGGACATAATGAAGAAAAGTAAGGAAATGACGGAATTGTTACACATTTTGTACCGTGGACTTTGAGTTTTTAAGGGTAGTATAATGATTTATATATAAGGCTGCATAGTACCCTAAAAATTTCAGAAATACTGAAACAGTTTATTTATTTAATTTTTGCATTTTCTGCTCGCCTGTATGTTTGGGAAGTCTGCCACTAAATTTCAGATTTAATAACAAATTATTTTTTAAGATATTTGTTGTTTTCTGAACTTAGGTTTTGTTTCGGTTTCATTAAAAAGCATTTATCCACTCTTAAATTGAATTAATTGAAATATTTTTTAGAATAACCAACTCTTTCAGTGTAAAATGGCTATTAATTTCAATTTTTGTACTAAAATCCCTTCTGCTTGATTAGGTTTTGAGTTATCATGTTTACTTGATTAAGATTGAATTCAAGGCCAATTTTTGTTTTAAAAAATAGTTTATATAATTTAGAAGATTTTTCCATCATTTTTTTACTGTTGAGAAAATGCCACGGCCAAATATTTCTCAGGTTGCTATGAGAAATAAACAGATAATATTATAAGAGATATATAATACTACTGAAAATGACATCTAAAAACCAGCTCTTCAGTGTGTGTGTGTGATGCTACAATAAGACTTCCGAATACAAGTATTGCAAATAAAACTGAATATTTCCGTGGTGAGCCAAACTACAGTATAGTAAACATACAGCAACACTATATTATGGTATTTCAGTTCTTGTTGGACGACTTAAAAACTTACTAAACTTCCCAAATTTAAAAATAAAAAATTTATTTTATGTACAAACCTGGAGATTTTTCGCTTAAGTTAGTATTAGTATTATGTTGTACATAAATGCTACGTGTTTCAAATTTTTTGTGAGAATATTTTATTAAAATTGGGCTAAAAAATTTGCCGTCCTAACAAATAATATCCGTACGATGCAAAAATATATTTTGAAATAAAAAAATTGTCTTCGGTCATAATTAATTGAAGTGTTGTTTTTATGTAGAACATAAGATGAGAAATAACATTTAAAAAAATTATAGCTCTTTAGATTTAAATCATAGATTTTTGTTTTATGCCCTTAAAATCTTTAAATGAGTTTTTCTTTAATTTTGAAGATGTAAGTATATTCTAATTCCATAGGTTTTTTTTGTTAAAGTTAAGAGTCTTGAGAAATTTTTATAGATACGCTCAAACGAATTTTCTATAAACGTTGGTATGGATTTAAGTCTGAGGTCTCTAGTTATTTTTTTTAAAAAATGCTAATATAATATTTTTAAAATGTTAGTGTTTTTTCCAGGATTAGCTAGAATAATAATTATTAAAAAACAACAAGGAAGAACAAATAATCAAATCCGTTCTAGTTTTTGTTTGCAATAATCTAAGAAACAAAAATCACTTAAAATAAAAAATATTGTAAAATTGAGCATTTTATAAAATTAGAATAAATTTCAAAAGTTATTAATTTTTTTAGATTGTAGAACAATAGCTGGTAAACTGACTTTTTGCTTTCAAAAAATCAACTTAATAATATAATCTGAATATAAAACATAAATTATTTTTACTATTACTGTCTCCAAGACATTTTTGAAAAAGGGTACTGTGTAGCCTTAGTTAAGTGAAAAGTAAATTAATAACTAGGTTTATACATAATTTTTAATAGCTTTTCCTTGGTTTTTGTTTTGTCATTAGAATTCGCTTACTAAATTCATTTTAAAATTAAATGATGATGATTCATATTGCTGATAAATCTTAGTGAATCTATGTCCACAATAAATAAAGATAATTCCAACTCCAACAAAATATCCACAAGAATTGAATGAAAAATTGTAATGTCCACAAAAACATTCCATGCACTTATCTTTCACCAATGGATATCTCTACTAGTCAAACTTCTAAACTATCAAAGTAGGACCTTAACCACCTTTGATTAATGATAATTATGTACAATTTTTAATACTAGTAAGTTTCAAAGTTCTCCGGACTGAGCGTATAACGTGAAAAATTTTGCAGTAGAGCGACTACAATAACATTTGAGTGTTATTGTGCATTCTTCCACTTTTCTAAAAAATTTATTCCAAATCACGTAGTCGATGGGTCGCCATGGCAACGTACTTTGGAGGCGGATGTATTTAGTCGTCGGCGATTGAAAGACATTGCACTTGTTGAGCAGATAATGGGTATTAATTTTTATGTTCGTTTGGGAAAAAGTGCTACGGAGACTTACGAAATTTTGAAGCAGGTGTAAGGTTATGATCTAATATCGTAAATTCAAGCTTTTGAGTGGCAATGCCGTTTCAGAGAAGGCAAGGAAAGTGTCGGAGACAACCAACTCTCTAAGATTTCCATAGATTTCCCGCACCGCTGAAAAAAACGAAAAAGTTTCTGTGGTGATACGTAAGAACAGGCTCCTAACAATAGCAGAATCAGTTGGGATATCCTCGGCCACATGTCAATGGATACTGGCTAAGGATCTTAACATGCGTAGGGTGTGTCAACATATCGTTCCCTGCATGTTAAACAAAGATCAATCTGCAGATGAAGTTAAAAGTGAAACGCAGGCAGAATTAAAGGACAGATCTAAAAATGGATCTTTGAAATGTTTCTATGACCTTTACAAGCCACGGCAAAAGTGTGTTGTTACTTAAGGCCTTATTTCGAAGGTGGATATGTTTCAGCAGTTTAATTGGTAATATTTTTTAAGTTATAGATTCAGTCTAGGAACTTCTGAATCCTTCTATGTATATATTTTTAGCTTTGTAGAGCTTTAGTATTTTGACACATAATTTCTTTTGCATCTTTTGATTATTTATCTTCAAACCAATATTTATTTATGTAAGTTATAATTTTTTTCTTCGGATTATTATTTATGTGTCGCACATGAGTGGAGGATATCTTAATCTCATTGTCCAATAGAATATTTATGTTGAAACATGTTAATCCGGTGATTTCCTTTAGAAGCTATTAGGTATATTAAGAGAAGGAAAAACAAACTTTGTGCAACACAGTCTCATGAAAGGGCTAAGACTAGATTTTTAAAACTGGAGTGTCAAAGTTTTTGTAAAGCGGGCATAGTGCGTCTTATTTTACTTATTTTTAATGGACGTCAATTTTAGGAAAAATAAGAGCATTATAAATTGTAAAGAGTCTCAAAAACTTGAATATTGGTTAAAAGACAGAATCCAAACCTGAGGTGAGTTTATAAATCCTATTAAAGATATTCACAAGCAACAATCATAAAACACTAAACAAACATAATGACGCATGATTTTATTTAAGAAAATAATTACAATCGACAAAAATTGATACATATTATATTACTCCCTTAACACAAATAATATAACGTTGATTCAAAACAGCCACTTAGAAAAAGAAGTAAACAGTCTTGAAGGAACAATTTCAAAACTTAAAAGAAAACTATTTGTTGGACTTTTCTAACTACATTATAAAATCTCTAAGTGCGTAGGTATGTCAGTTTCGAATTCAATTCTCCATTATCATTTAAGGCGATATGGTACCCTAAAAATCATTAAACTGTCGGGAAAATTTTATTGGCTTAAATGATACCCCAGGTCTTTATAAATATGCCTGCAAAATCTCAAAGCTTTACCTGCATTTTTTATTAAGTAATGGAGCAATGTTTGATGCTAAACAGCAACTACCACGCCTACATTTCAGATTATCTGCTAGAAAAGAGCCTGATAAAAAATGAATTAATTATATTTCTAATGCGCATCAATGAGATTGACATTATATATACAGTAACAAATCATTTTAAGAAAAAATTGTACAATTAATGCAAAATTTCCAGTTTTTGAATTTTTTACTGAAGATCAAATGGATTTGGTCAAGATTTAAAAGTTGTGCGTGCTTTTTATGATATTATTATGAATTAAATTAAAAGTTCAAAACGGATTCTCCCAAAGCAGAAATACTAAATCTCATTTTGATAACACAGATAATTAAAAATCTAATTCGCAAGAATAGAAAAACTCTCCCATTTTTATATATTTGTGCTTTTGGTGATATATATATATCCCATGTGTGCGAGATTCAACACTTTTATTATTAAAACATTTTAAGATTTTAATTTAAACAAATGCACATATACAGTTCTTAGATTTTGATGTATTCTACCTATAAATTGCTATTTGATTTTGCTTTCATTCGTGTACAATATTTAACATGCGAAGGCTTTTAAAATCATGGAAATCAAAATAAAGGCATAAACATCTTTTGTACATGTTGTGCATTAGATCTGAGCATGGAATTAGCTCAGAAGTGTGTGTATTTATTTTTTTATAATTATTAAAATAAAGTTTTATGAAATATTGATCTTTCATTCGTTTTTTTCTGTAAATTCATTATGGCAGTATACTGTTTAATTGTTCTACATTTGTGTAATTTTTTATGGTAAGTAGTTTTAAATAAGCTAATTAACATTTCATAAAAGTTTCAGTCTATTCGATGATTATTATATCATACTATTCATGAATGAAAGCTTCAAACTCCTTTTTCTCCATGTTGAATTTTTGTACATATACTGTTATTCAAAACACTAAGGCTTTTTTGATAATTGAAGTATGGGTTTGACATTTTTTATACATGTTCTTAAACGTACGGTTTGTAAAACTGTGCATGGAATTAGCTCTAACATGTTTAGTACTTTTTCTGAAAAATTTTAAAATCAAAATTTACGTTTTTGGGGAATTTTTGAAAGTTTAACTATAAAAAAATTAATAACAAATTAAAGAGCAGCAGCACAAAAAAATCCATGCACAGTTTTATGTAGTATATTATAAGGTACTTGGGGAAAAAATTGAAAGAAAAGAAACATAATTAAAAAAGTTTTAAGGATTTAAAAAATGCTAAAAAAATATAAATTTTACAAAACATTTTGCAACAAATTAAAAACTTTTTGTATGGAATTATTATTAAATATTAACCTTTATAAAATACAATTAAAACCAAATATCAAATATTAAAAATAAAAAAAAATGTGAAGATGGTGCCTTATCGCCTTAATTGCCAAAAATTTTAAAGAAATTTGTTTGAATTAGAATAATTAATTATATGCTTATAAAAATTAAATTAATAATTTTAAGTATAAGATTTAGAGTATTCCAAGCAACTCTTTAAAAACTTTTAACGAGCTTGAGCAAATACTCGTTTAGTACATATAAAGATTTGAATAATAAATTTTGGAAAAAAATTATCTTTCCATTAAGGATTTATAACTAAAGATTACGGAAAATTTTCTTTTAAATTGGGTAATTTAGTTATTGCGAAATGGAAAATACAGTGAAATAATTAATGAATTATTAGTGTTGGAAAGAATTTCTTAATTATGACACACTTTAATGACATATAAGTACTTTTCTGATGACAACGACTTCCTATATTGCTATAAAATGAATATATTCATGTTTCGAATTCGTAAAATAGAGGAGAAACGCTATGGTATGTTTTAATGAATTACTTTTCTCCGTTTCATTGTTTTGTTTCTCTTAATGCATCTCAATTACTTTTTCTCATTCACAGCCTATCAGAGAAAATCAATAAGGCTACAGAAATTAAATCAAACATTTAGTTCTGAATAAATTGTACACTTTCTAATGAAAAATATAACTATCACAATATACATACTTTAATTGTATTAAATACAAGAAAATTTTAGAACAAATTAATACACAAAAACTGCAATCAATATTTGAATATATTTCTCAAATATCTCAAAAAACTTGAAATGATTTAAACTTGTTATTTTAAAGAATCAGTGACGATTTAAAAACCATTGATTTAGTAGTTATCAAAATTATAAATTTGAAGACATTTGAAAAAAAAAAGGTTTCTGTCATTCTGAATCAAAATATTTACAATTCTGTGTGAGAGGGAAAAAACAAACAAACATATATTTTTACAGCGTATTACAACTTTAAGAAAAAAACGAATTGAAATAAAAGATGTTTTAAAAATTGGCATGAACTTGTATTTGGAAACTAAAAGTTTTAAATTTCTGCACTTTGTAATAGACACTAAGTGATATGATAAAAGACTATAAATCAAAAGAGAGAAAATAAGAAGTAGTCTATGTTATCGTCTTGGATTAGTTATAACATAAGTTTTAGTTTAGTTTCAAATTAGATGATTGTGTGTGTATCTGTGGAAAATTTTACGATTGAGGTTTGATAGGAAGATTCGTTTTAAAAGAGATGTTATCAGCAGTTAATGGTTATAAATTACAGACCCATTATATCCAAAAAATTGGAGTTTTGAAAAAAAATCAATTAATGTTGCATGTGTACGAATCTTCTTCCCTAATGGGGCTGCGCATTGGTATTTAATCTTTTCAGACCTTGTACATTCCCCAGGAATTGGTATAAATTTTTAGTGCGGCACCATATAGCGATACACATTACCGCAAGTAATTTTGACACCCAGGATTCACCCAGAGGGAGGCACCTAAGCTCTAGAGGTGTGAAACGTACTTAGGATTTTAATTTTTCCGAGGCACTCAAGCAAAGCAATCACTTAAGGGATTTTTTTCATGCGTATAATCATTCGACATGGCCACTGTTGATTTTCTGCATCATAAAAGTACACCGACTCGGCCCGGGTCGATCCCCTAACCATAGGTGCAGAAGTACAGCGATAAACAACCGAAATTAATTTTATTTTAACCAAACAGTGGTATGTCGTATTTGTTGTATAAAACAGCCGTAAAACAACTTTATTCGAAGTCAACAGTCAGAACTTTATAACTTAAAATTTCACTGACAAGTTAAAATCAATTAATGAAAAACTTCCTTTTAATTCTTGGGATCTTGTTATAAATAAAAACACATCGATATTTTAAACTGCAATTGTTAGTAATTATTTGTAATTTTATTCAGTTATAATTGGATGTAATCTGTCAAGAATTATTTGTAAAAACAAATCTCAGTCCAATTGAACATAGGAATCAGAAACAAAAATGAATTATGTATATATCTAAAAGAAATTCAAAGAAATCTTGAACGAAATACAATAACATTTAAATAATACACTTTTGAGGGTTATAAAAATGTCATACTATAAAGTGACACGAGGCTATTGACGACGGACGTCGTTAATTTTGAACCTTGATCAAATGACGAGGACGACACTTAAGTTGGTGCATTTTTTCCAGACTATCACAGCGCATCAATGGGAGGCCATTGAGCCTCAAAACATGTAACCAGCATCGACTTTTCTACTCGGAGAATCTTCAGTAGCCACCAGAACTTAAACTTACTCGTTCGTGACAAAAATTACTAGACTACTGCGCCACAATATATGTGACAGTGACTTGATTAAGTTTTTTAATGATTGTACAATGTCTCATTTTCAAATAACAATAATATAAAAAGTAATTCAGTTCCTACTTTGTAGGCACCCTCTGTTCCAGTTAGTTGTAACTTCTTCAGAAATAAATGAAATACATTTAAAATTAAAAATAAAATTTAATTAATGAATTAATATTTAAAAAAACTGTATTAACATGAAGTGATCCACTACAAGTTTTAAAAAATGCATCTGAACTTCAGTGGATGAATAAAAAGTATTTTACTAACGATTTAAAATCTGAACAAGATACATATATCTAATATATAAAATTCTCGTGTCACAGTGTTTGTAGCCAAATTCCTCCGAAACGACTAGACCAAATCTTATGAAATTTTGTGTGTATATTCAGTAGGTCTGAGAATAGGACGTAAACTATTTTTTATTCCAATAATACAATTAGTTGAGAAGATATTAATTAAAAACCTTAAAACCCCTGTCTGTTTTTTCGCTTGGCGTCGAAAATCGGTTTCGCGCCAAATGTGTGACTTTTCTCTGTTCCACCGTCCAAATCACCCTGCTCAATGGGTTACATTAGCAAAAGAAGTGTCCGTAACAAATCAAAAATCACCAAATTTGGCGAGTGAAAAGTTTATTTCTTTCCCATTTTTTGTGCATATCTTTAATTCAAAAATTCATATATTGCATCCGTTTATGACAAATATTTTCTGGCATAATAAAGAATGCGCATTTAAACTGATATAATTTATATATATATTCTGCAATATTACGTAATCTATACTTCAAGCTATCTTAATTCTATAACCAAATAAAAAAATCCTTTTGTTTGATTTGCTGTAAATCGACTATGAAAGATTTTTTTTATTACGTTTTCTTTTTAAATCTAAAATACTACTCTGTCTAAAAAAAGAGAAAACCAGACCCAGAGAAAAATTATAGGAAAATAAATACATCACTGTCATTTAGAGATGTTGTAAATAATATATTTCTGTTGAGCTTTATTCTATGTGTGAAAAAGTTTTATGATATTTCGAAAAGCACAGATGATTGAAGGATTATTCCACCAAGCTTGAAATCATCGTCACTGTGGAGTAATGTTAAAAAAGTACAGCTGAAAGTAAATATGCGCGTTTCAAATGCTTCAAGATCCATCCGCTGCTACATTCTCAAAATAACTGTTAGACATCGGTGATGGAAAAGTAGCTGTACATGAAATTACTGGATGCATAAAATTGCCGATCGATTTCTGCACAATCATTAACTCGCAGAATGCTCTCATTGACAAGATATTTCCCAATATACACACAATACTTGAATCATGAGTGGCTCGCAGAAAGAGCAGTTTTGGCAGCAAAAAAAACGTGGATGTCAACGGATTTGAATTTCAAATACAACATTTGTTGCCAGGCAACTTGATGTCATACAAATCTATTGATACAGCTTGCGATACCAACGAAGCTGTAAATTATCCAGCAGAGTTTTTGAACTCATTGGATTTGCCAGGCGTGCCACCGTACCATTTACAACTGAAAGGGTTGGATCCCCGGTTATTTTGCTTCGTAATTTAATAGTTGTCGATAATGTTATTTTAACTGTCATAATTTGTGATAGAGAGTAATTTGAAATTTATTTATTAGAGTGAAAATAATAAAAGTACAAAAAATTCAAAAGGGAATATTTGGTGCTTTGTACTTTTATAAGCCGTCATCGTTCACAGCGCATCATTCTCTTTCAGTCATATACCACATCCCACACACTTACAATGAGTTGTTTTTTTATTTGACTACCAAAATATTCATTAGAAATAATTTATAAAGCAAAACAACGTTTGCCCGGGTCAGCTAGTATATATATATATATATATATATATATATATATATATATATATATAATATATGATTTGGGAATTACAATAGTAGAAATTGAAGAAAGAATCAAATATCTGCCTGGACTAATAATAATGTTGAAGTTCTTTGAATCTTTACTTGTCTTTATTTCAAAACTTATATAAGAAGATGATTGTTGAAAAAGCTAAGAAAAAAATGCTTTTT